>PVKB01004307.1:0-149252 GCA_004027205.1 Ctenodactylus gundi | reverse complement strand
GATTGCAGTCGTTTTTTCGCCAAAATTGGATCTGGCAAAAGACTTTCATAAAAGATTTCATGTGACGGCTGATACGCTGCGTCAACGATTTAGTATAACTAGACAAGAAGCTAGAGAGATAGTGACGCACTGTCAAAATTGTTGTCAATTTTTACCTACACCTCATATTGGTATTAATCCCAGAGGAATTCAACCGTTACAAATTTGACAAATGGAAGTTACTCATATTCCGTCATTTGACAAATTACAATATGTGCATGTTTCCATTGACACCTGCTCTGGAATTATATTTGCTTCCCCATTAGCTGGAGAAAAGACAACTCATGTTATTCAACATTGTCTTGAAGCATGGAGTACATGGGGAAAACCCAAAATTTTAAAAACTGATAATGGGCCAGCCTATACCTCTCAGAAATTTAGTCAGTTTTGCCTTCATATGGAAGTGACACATTTGACAGGTCTCCCCTACAACCCTCAAGGACAAGGTATTATAGAGCGTGCTCATCGCACACTCAGATCTTACTTAATAAAACAAAAAGGGGGAATCAAGGAAGCTCTTCCTTCAATGCCAAGAGTAGTTACTGCTATAGCACTTTTTACTCTTAATTTTTTGAATTTGGACAACCAAGGCCACACGGCGGCTGACCGACACTGTTCAGAGCCTGACAGGCCAAAAGAGATGGTCAAATGGAAAGATGTCTTAACTGGTCAATGGAAAGGCCCGGATCCTATTTTAATAAGATCCAGGGGAGCTATTTGTGTTTTTCCACAGGAAAAAAATAATCCATTCTAGTTACCTGAGAGACTGACACGGAGACTGACCATACAAGATGAAGTGGAGACTAATCCTGCTCCTCCAGCTGCTGTGGATGCTACCGGGGATCCAAGCAGAACACAGATGGGGGATCCTGTCGATATTCCCCAGACCAATGCCTGTGAGGCATGATGCCAGATTGTTTCCCCAACCTTTTAGTACGAACTGGACCGGAGAGTTTGACACCTTGATGGAACAATTTCGAGTGTCAATTGTACAAATCAATTCCACCCGCGTGGATCTCTCCGTGACAAAAGGACTGTCATCTTGGATTTCTTCGGCTTTTTCCCTTTTCAAAGAATGGGTGGGGATGAAAATGTTTGGCACTATACTCTGTGGAGGATTGGTCTTGGTTCTTTGGCTGTTTTGCAGACTCAAAAAACAACACACTTGTGACAAGGTGGTCATGACACAGGCGCTTATGGCAATAAAACAAGTCTCCTCCCCAAAGGTATGGCTTTCTATGCTGAATAAATAAGTGCATGATAGCCTTTGCACTCCCAGGACGTTGCTCCATTGCACGGGAAAGATATCACGCCCGTTTACAGCATACCTATCACACTTGGTCTGTCAGACAAGGTACTGCACAGAGAGTGCCTTAGATAAAGGCTCTCTGAAAGACATGTCTGATTACATGAGGGTTGTGTCTGAATAGTGCCCTCCTCTGAGAAAAAAGGACACTGGCCGGGTCGGGACGGTCAATGAGTGAAGGCTCAAAGACTGCGCCTTTGTACATGTGCCATCTATACCAGGGATCAGACCTCTACCTTTGGCCGCTGTGTCTTAATAAAACAAAAAGGGGGAGATGTAGAGAGCCTGCAAACGCCATCTTGGCGCTGGCATCCAGCCGGCTGATTAGCAAACAATTGCCACTACATATGCGCCTAGGCTAAAGACCAGCCCCGGAGTCACGTCATTCGGACTCATTATATGGCCTGAATGGCCTTTGCAAATCAGGAACCAACACGCCACCCAGATGTAACCTAAAGGATATATAAACCGTGCCATTTTGGGGCTTGGGGTCTTCCTCTCATCAATGCTATAATAAACGATTGCTGCAGAAGGATCCTGGTGCCTGCGTGCGTTCTTGCTGGCGAGACAATCGCGCGGGCTACACTGCCTCAAAAACGAAAAATCAAAGATGAAGAACGGGCTGGGACGTGGCTCACAAAGAACCTGGGCTTGATTCCCCGTGCCACAAAAAATAAATTAAAAGGCCGAGACGGAGCTCCTTGTGGGGCCTCGTGTTCTATCCCAGTGGAGAAACGAAGTTCTGAGCCGGCAGGTCCAGGCTGGGTGGCGACTCCCAGGTCGCTGGCCCTTCGGCCACACCGGGGCTCCAGCGAGACCCAATTCTGCAGGGGAAGGGCCCACCCTAGGCAGCCGAGAGCAGGTGCTTTGTCAGCCCCCGAGGGAGCACTGGGTCCCTCCGGCACCTCCCGAACCTTGGGGACTCAGAGAGGGGATACCCCTGAAGGGCCAGCCGCTGCAGCGACCTCAGATGCCCCCCAGCACCCCCTGTCTTGGCCAGAGGGGTCCTCAAGGGCCGGCTGGAGGCGCTGGAGTGGGAGCGGAAGGAAGCCGGAACAGGGGGGCCCAGGCTGTCGCCTCCCAACGAGAGAGGGACCTCGAGTAAACAGGAAGGCCTGGCGGCCGCACAGAAAAGGAAGGCTTCAGAGGGGCGGGGGACAGGAGCCCCGCCAGACGTGCTCGCAATGAGCGACGGGCTCCCATTCGGGGGAAGCCAGTCCAGAGAGGTCGTGTGACTTGAGAGAGTCACAGAGCAGCCACCCAGCCAGGCGCTAGTCGGCCTTTCCTCCTGTTTCCCTTCCGGGGGCCAGTGCAGCTTCTCCTGCCTTTGTACCTGTGTGCCGCAGGCAGCCAGGCCCTTCTAGGGCTCAGTTTCCCTTTCTATGAACTAGGGACCTTTATAGAGCAAAGTTCCTAAAGCCCTGGCCCTGCGGACTCCTCCGTGGTCCTTGTGGGTCCTTCTTCCTTCCTTCCTTCCTTTATTCCTTTCTTTCTTTTTGAGACCGGATCTTGCTAAAGTCACTAAGTTGCCTAGGCTGAGCCCAAAGCTGCGATCCTCCCGCCTCAGCCTCCCAGAGTTCCGAGATTACAGACATGTGCTCCCACTCCTGACTGACTCTGCTCTTTTTAATTTTTTTATGCTTCATTATTTATTTATTTTGAGAAAAGGTGTCACTCTATAGCCCAGGCTGGCCTAGAACTCACAGCAACCCTCCTTCTCGGCCTCCTGAGTGCTGGGATTACAGGTGTGCACCTTCATGCCTGGTTTGACTCTCCTTGCCCACAGAGTCCACTGGGACTTGGAGTCCTTAGGGCATCATGTGCCCTCTTCAGAGCCCCTGTTCCTGGGCACGGAATGACAGAATTCCCTGGACACCCATACACCAGGGACTCAGCACTGTGACCCAGGCAGCCTGGTACTGCCCGCCTGGTGGTGTAGCTCATTTATTCCTCCTGTGCAGGGGCAGCGAAGGCCTGCGACGGGCCAGACACCCTGCCAGAACAGGACAAGGACTTAGCTATGAAAAAAGCAAAGCCCAAGCTTTGTTTGGCCCAGCGGAGCAGGCCTGTAGTCTGGTCATTTTTGGAGGCTGAGGCAGGAGGATCACAAGTTGGAGCCCAGCCCGGGCGGCTTAGGGACTAAGGGAGACCCTGTCTCAAGTTCAAAAATAAAAAGGAGCGGGGGACACAGCACAGTGTTAAGATTCTGAGCCTTGTCACCCCCAACACCACGAAAGAAAGAAAGGGAGAAGAGCGGCTGGGCGTGTCGCTCAGCGCCGGGTGCTCCGCCTATGCCCGAGAGATCCTGGGTTCAATTTTAGCACACCACCGGCAAAGAAAAGAAAGAAAAAGAAAAGCGACCCAGTCCTTGTCCTTGTGAAAATCCTTCTCTGGGGGCTGAAAGGTTAGAGCACTCACCTGGCATGTGCGAGGCTCTGGGCTCGATTCCAAGCATTCCATAAAAATGTGCAAGGTAAGGTGCCACTTGCCTGTGATCCCAACACCAGGAGGCTGGGGCAGGAGGAGTACCATAAATTCACATCCAGCCTGGGCTCCCCAGGGCATTCAGGACCAGCCTGGACTGCAGAGTGAGACCTTGTCTTAAATTTAAAAAAAAAAAAATGAAAGAAAGAAAGAATCTTCTTTTCCGGAAAGAGAGACAAACAGTGTGTCAGCTGGTGACCGCGCCCCTAGGGGCCACTTGCCCTGTGAGGAGAGAGGTTATTTAAAGTGTGATGGCCACAAAAGGCCTCAGGGCCCATCGGTGTTTGAGCAGCTACTAGGGAAAAATGCATTTGCAAGGGCCCTGAGGTAGGCATGTGTTCAGCAGGCTCAAAGAGCAGGGAAGGGTCAAGGTGGCTAGAGTGGAGCGAGCAAGGGGACAGCAGAAGGCTGGGGTGGAGGCCGGGGAGCACCTTAGCCATGGAGGGGTCCTGGCTTCCGTGCTGACTGAAACAGTTGCCAGTAGAGAGTGGTGTGTAGCACAGGGGTGGAACCCGACTCGGTTTCTGTTGGGACAGAGTTGCACTAAATTGCCTGGCTGGCCTTGAGCTCAAGATTTCTCCTGCCTCCACGTCCTGAGAAGCTGGGATGACAGGTGTGCACCCCCACGCCCAGCTCTTGACTTGGCTGTCCCAGGTTCCCCGGACAGTGTGGAGAGGGTTGTGCACCAGGGAGGAAGCGGGGAGGTGGCAGTGACGGTCCCGGGGCCGCTGTGGGGAGCAGCCAGCATCTGTGACCCCTGGGAACCTGAGGGTGGGCAGAATTGGGCCACAGCCGAGGCTTGTGTGGTCTGAGATGGGGAAACTGAGGCAGTCCCGTGCATGGGCACAGAGCTGTGTGCGGTGCAGGACTCAGGATGTCCGGTGCTCTCAGGAGTCTGGGGCCCAGAGGTGGGTGCCGGGGAGGGCTTGGCGTGGGCACAGTTCTCACCGTAAGCACCCACCCCATGCCCTGGGGGTCTCAGGGATGCTCCTGTATGCCAGGCATGGGCGTGTCTGACTGCACTCTCAGCTTTTGCCAGACTGAGGCAGGAGGATCCCAATTTTAGGGCCAATCAGGGCAACATAGCAAGTTTGATGCCAGCTTGGACCTCCAAACGAGATCCTGTCTCAAGATAGGAAACCAGGCCAGGGGCAGAGCTCAGCGGCTGGAGTACTTGCCTAACATGCACAAGGCTCTGGGTTCGAGTCCCAGCACCGCATAAAAATTAGCCGGTGTGGTAGAACACACCTATAATCCTAGCCCTCAGGAGAATTGCTGTGTGTAAGGCCAGCCTGGCTACATATAATGAGTTCAGGACCAGCCTGGGCTACCGAGCGAGACCCTGTCAAAAGAAAAGAACAAGCAAGCCTGCAAGCCCACGCACGATGCTGCCCTGTAGAGGGGCGCGCTGGAGCCCAGCCCGGGGAATTTGGCATCCTGGCCAAGCCCTGCCTCAAAAGACAAAGTGAAAAAGAACTGGCGAGTACTTCAGTGCAAACACTCCTGGGTTCACCCTCTGCTGTGAAGAAAGGAAGCAAGCAGCGAGCAGGGAGATGTGGGAGGCTGGTCGTGTGTGGGCAGCCAGTCATGCGTGGAAAGCCCGGTTGTGCGTGGACAGCCGGGTTGTGTGTGGCCAGCTAGTCATGCGTGGGCAGTCGGGTCAGGCGTGGGCAGCTGGTCATGGGTGGGCAGCTGGTCAGGCGTGGACAGCCCGGTCTGCATGGGCAGCTGGGTCGTGGGTGGGCATCTGGGTCGTGGGTGGGCAGCAGGGTGGTATGTGGGCAGCCAGGTTGTGCGTGGGCAGCCCGGTCGTACATGGACAGCTGGTCATGCGTGGAAAGCCCGGTTGTGTGTGGACAGCCGGGTCGTGTGTGGGCAGTCGGGTCGTGCGTGGACAGCCGGTTATGCGTGGGTGGCCGGGTTGTGCGTGGACAGCTGGGTCATGGGTGGGCAGCCAGGTCAGGTGTGGGCAGTCAGGTCGTGTGTGGGCAGCTGGGTCGTGGGTGAACAGCTGGTCGGGTGTGGACAGCCAGGTCGTGTGTGGCCAGCCCGTTCTGCGTGGGCAGCCGGGTCATGCGTTGGCAGTCGGGTGGTGCATGGGCAGCGTGCATGAGCAGCTGGTCGTGCGTGGCCACCCCCCAGCAGGGTCAGCCGGCCCACCCTGGCTGCAGGAATCCAGACCCCAGGCGGGGGGAGCTGGAGCAGACTGCGGGGACGCCTCCCCGGGGAGGACAGCATCGCAGGACAGTTTTTCCGTGATCTAAGCCTGGGTCCCAGGTGTCACCTGTCCCGGTACTGGGCCATGACGTCAGGTCACAAAGGTCTCAGAAAGCCTGACTTGGGAGTGAGAGTCACCGGAGACAGGCAGGGGCCTTGGGGCCAGGTCTGAGGGGGATGGGGAAGGGATCGGGAAGGGGCGGATAAGGTGACTGGCCAGGGAGGTGTAAGAAACAGCTCGGAATGTTCCAGAAAGCTGGGGAGGAGCGGCAGCCCTAGGTCTGCGCCGTCCTCTGCCCGTCCCTGTGGCTGTGTGCACCTGGGTCTCAGTCTCCCGTACTGTCAAGTGGGGTCATGGAGGTCTTGGCCCGTGCAGGCAGATCTTCAGGCTCCCTGGCTGGAGGCTCCCTGGCCGGTTGCTCCCCATGGTCCACCAGGGCTGGGCCCGGCTGTCATCCACAGCGCCTGGCTGCCGCCTGGGGGTCCCTGGGGGCCGCCCGGGGCCAGGGTAGACGTGCTCCAGCCCTTCCTGCTCGGGCCTTCCCGGCCAGCCAGGAAGAAGGGGCAGATGGAGGCTTCTGCCAGATGTGGGGTCCTGGCCTGGGGCCTGGCCTGCCGCCACACGCCCTTTGGGCACGCGCAGGGAGGCACCTGGAAACATCTGTTCCAGACCCCAGCAGGACGCAGATGGCCTCCTCCCGGGGGACCACTAGGGGGAGGCAGATGCCAGGTCTGTTAGTTTCAGGTGTGGGAAGCCATGGGGACCCTGAGGGGCTGTGCAGAGGGCCGCCACCCCTGGTCCCAGGGAGGAGAGGGGCGATTCCATGCCGGGACCAGGCTGGGCTGTGACACCCAGCGCCAGCGCCTGGGCAGGGACGGAGCCGCACACACGTCCTCCTCCTCCTCCCGCTCTGAGACTGCCCGGGCAGGGCCGGATCGGGGACATGTCCCACAGGATGGACACCGCAAGTAGGAGATGAATGGAGGACATCTGAGCCAAGCTTGCGCCCAGCTGCCAGGCCACGGCTGCCAGGGATGGTACTTCTGAGCTTCCTGGCAAGATCTACCCCAGGACGGACCCACGAGGGGCCAGGAGCAAGGCCCACCTCTTCTTGGTGCCTCAATTTCCCCAAGCCTTCAAAACTCTCACCCGTCTTACCAGCCAGAGTACCTCACGCTTCCAGAAATACGTCTCAGCGTAGATGACCCTGAGTGGACCAGGTGTAAGAAGGCCCAGTGAGTGCTGGAGGGACCCGGCCGCCCCTCCCTACCCTCCACCCCCTGAGGCTCTGGCCAGGACTCCTGTCAAATTCCCCACTCCCTGGAGGAGTTCTCTTTCTTCTGGTGGTACTGGAGACTGAGCCCCGGGTTGTCATACTGAGCTATATCCTCACCCCGTTTTTAAATTTTTATTCTGAGACAGGGTCTTGATACGGCATCGAGTGCCCAGGCTGGGCTTCAATTTGAAATCTCCTTGCCTCAGCCTCCCTGGGGGCTGGGATTACGGCCTGTGCCCAGGAACCCTCTATGACTCCCATTGGCCCATAGGATAAAGTGCTGGCATCCAGCCCACAGCAGGGGCAGAGGCGGCCTGTCCGGGTTTCCTGTCCCTACCACACCCCTGGCTGTCCCCAGCACTCTGACCACATCCTGTCTCTGTGCCTCTGCCCAGGCCTGTGCCCTGCCCGTGCGCCCTCCTGTCCCTGTCTTCTCGTTCACCCTTCCAAGGGCAGGCTGCGTGACACCGCCTCCAGGGGCCTTGGGGTTCCTTCTCTGGGCCCCAGGGGGCTCACTTCCCATGCACCACTGTGACAGAGGCGCTCACTGCACGCACAGTGGCCATGGGGCAGTTCTGGGATTGTCGCCCAGGCTCAGGGAGCATTTGCCGGGCAGGCCCAGGGGTGAGACCTGCGGGGCCCTGATATTTCCAGAGTCCTCGAAACCCCAGGATGACAACAGGGGAAGATGGTCCCGCTAAGCCCACCTTATTTATTTATTTATTTATTTATTTATTTATTTATTTATTGAGCTAGGGTCTCGCTCTGTAGCCCAGGCTGGTCTGCTGAGCCATTCCTCCAGCGCCCTAAGCTTCACCTCACAAGTGGGTGGCTTGGGGCAAGCTAAGCAGGCGTGAACCTGGGGCCATCTGACCTCAGGAATACCACAAGCTGAGCCTGTGGCACAAGCCTAAAATTCCAGCCCTGTGGGAGGCTGAGGCAGGAGGATCACAAGTTCAAACGCAGCCTGGGCAACTTAGCAATTTAGGGAGGCCTTGTGTAAAAAATCAAAAACGAAACAGGTGAGGGACAGAGCTCAATGTGTGAGCCTAGGGAGAGGAAAGGACTCAAGCCCGGAAGACTGCCACCCTTTCGTAGGAGGCCATCTTTTGTCCTTAAAGGACTTGCACCCATGAGGATGGGGAGGGGCGGACACAAAGTATGTAGCCCCGGGCAGGTCCTCTGCCCTCTCTGGCCTGGCCTGCAGTGCCAGTTTGGGTAAACTCCTTCCCATCTTGGGCCAAAGCGTCCCTGAATGCAAGACAGGGGACAGCTACCTCCTGTGGGTCAAGCTTGCAGAAGCTGACCTTGGTGCCCAAGGGCCCCCGTTTGAATCTCTGCTCCTGGGTCATTTTGGGCCACTCGCCTGACCTCACCAGGCCTCAGTTTGCTCATCTGCAGAATGGGAACAGAGTTCATGGGGGTGTGAGTTTTCCTGAGCGAGTTTTAGGCAAGGCCTGTCCCTGAAAAGTCCCCTCCGGGAGTTGTGGGGGTGACTGATGCCATGGGGGTGGGTGGCCAGTCTTGGGGACACTGGATGATGGGCAGGGTGCGTGGGGAGACAGGCCTGGAGCCGGGGCACTCCCGGGCCCTGCCCCCCTCATCCCAGGTCCCCCCACCCAGCCACAAAGCCCGGGGCACTTCCTCTCGCGCCTGGCAGGCGGCCTGGCCCGGCCCCTTCTCTAAGGAAGCGCATTTCCTGCCTCCCTGGACGGCCTGGATGAGCCGCGTTCCCCGCCACCACCTTCGGTCAGAGCCCGGCCTGCAGCGTCCTGCCCCATCCCGGGACTGCGGCCCATGGGAGCCTGGGGTCCCCTCCCTGCCGCCCAGCATCCTGCGACCTCGGCCCGCTGAGTCCGGTGCACGCTTCTCCTGACCCCTCTGCCGCCACCCCAGAAGGCTGGAGCAGGGCCGCCTGCTCCTCTTGGGTCCCCGTTCGAGCCCACGCCGGCCCCGGCGCCCGCCCGCAGCGCTGCCCCTGGACACCGGATAAGGTCCCCCGCCCCGGCCCCGCGAACGGCATGGCCTGCAGCGCGCACGGCGCGGCCCTGCTCCTGCTGCTGGCCGCCTGCAGCCTTGGCGGCCCCACAGGTACGTGCGGACGGCGAGACGTGGCCCGGGCGGCTTGGGCGCCCGCCCTGGCCCCGAGCTCGCACCCGGTGGGGCTGTCCTGGGGGGCCAGTCACCCCAACTTGCAGGGAGGGAGGGTTTTGTAGGATGTGAGATTTTCAGGGTTATAAATCTCAGGCAGAGTCAGATAAATTATTTACCTTGATCTTGGCCCCTGCTACCGGCCTCCCAGCTAGGTCAGGCTCTCCCCAGGTCCTCAGAACGCTGTGCAGCCCTGGGAGAGTTCCCGGCCCTCTCTGGACTATAAAGATGGATAGGGCCTGGGACGGGGGCAGGCTCTGGGTTCAGACTTCACCTTGTTATTCCTGGCTACTCCTGACCTCCCAGCAGAGGGGATCTGGGGGCAAAGTCCCACTCCCCTGCAGTGAAGGTGTTGGGGAGGCCACCCACGCCTGCCAGTCTGCCAATTCTGTGTTGTGGCTGTTTGAGCCCAAGGCTTTCTTTGTTTATCTAATCCCTCACCTCTTAAAAAAAAATTTTTTTTTTTTGAGATAAGGTCTTTAATCTGTGAGCTAGACTCAAATTTGAACTCTTCCTGCCTCAGCCTCCTGGAGTGCTGGGATTACAGGCGTGTGCCACCCTGCCCAGGTGCCCAGCTCTCTGGAGACCCTTGGGCAGGTCCAGAGCCCTACAGGGCAGGCCCAGAGCCCTACTGAGCAGGCCAGCGCTGTGACACTGTATCCGGTCTTTCTGGAGCCCCTCAGCTTGGGGGGATGTCCCCGGTCCTGACCTGTGCAGCCTGTTGAGACTGACAGGGGATGGGTCTTGAGGAGCTGGGACCTCAGCGCCCCGTCACTGTGGGTGTCTGCTGTGTCCTGCCCTTGCGAGCCACCAGCCAGGCCTGGGGACACCCCTTCACCCACCTGCACATCAGGGTCTTTGAGGAAGGTGGTAGGTGGCAGAGAGCAGGCCCTCCACTCCCCAACTTAGAGTCCCTATCCCTTGATCTCTGGAGCTCTTGCCGCCCCGTCCTGGATGGAATGGGAGCTGTGTCTCAGGGCCACTGAGGGATGGGGCAGGGATTCGGGTCCACGCAGAACTTTGCCCTCACCCTCCTGTGACACAGCAGCACCTCCTGTGCCCTGCAAGATGGCGACCCTTTTACTGACCCATTTCACAGAAGGAAAAGGGGGGCTCTGCCACCGGATGGAGCCCCACAGGGCTGCAGGACAGCCTCCTCCTCCTCAGGAAAGGAAAGGCCACCAGATGTTGGGGTCTGATGGTGCAGGACCGTGACAGGCTTGGGAAGCCAAGGATTAGGAACTTTAAGCACCAGGTTGTGGTGGGCACACCTGTAATCCTGTCTCTCGGGGAGGCTGAGGCAAGAGGATTGCCAGTTTGAGCCCACCCAGCCTGGGCAACTGGGCTGCACTCAGCGGGCAGGCCCGGGCTAGACCAGGCCCTGTCTCCGGGACTAAGTGGAAAGATGCCCACGTGCTAGCAGATAATCCCTAATGTTGGCGTGGGGACAGCGCTGTTAACCATGTACGCGTCTCCTCAGTCTGGGCCCACACCGACAGCAAAGTGCAGTGGCACACGGCAATCCAGTATTTCCCCCACAGGGGTATGTGACCTCAGGACAGAGGGGACTGTCAGAGAGTGATGAGTTGCTGTTTGCTGTTTGTAGTACTGAGGATTGAGCTCAGAGCGGGCGTTCTCGGACCATCATGCTTTCTCCTTTCTCTCTCCTTTGACACAAGGTCTCTGTAGTCCAGTCTGGTTCTGGGCTTGCCGTGTAGCCCAGGCTGGCCTCGAACTCATGGTAATCCCCTGGCCCCAGCCTCCCGAGTCCTAGCATTACAGGTGTGTGCCATCCTATCCAGCTGATCTGCCTGTGGTGCTGGGGAATTGAACCCAGGCCCTTGCAAATGCTAGCCTGGTGCTTTCGCCACTGAGCTCCATCCCTAACTGCCCATAATTCATTTTTATTTTTAAATTGTTTTAGTAAATTGTGAAGATGCCTAGGATCTTCCTGCCTCAGCCTCCCAGAGTGCTGGGATTACAGAACGTGCCACCAGGCCCAGCATCTCACTGTGGAGCCCAGGCTGGCCTCAAACTCACAGCAACCTCCTGCCTCAGCCTCCCCAGTACTTTGATTACAGGCATGTGCCCACAGGCCCAGTTTATGTGGTACTGAGGAATCAAACACAGGGTCTCGAGCTTGAAACTTTAACCACTGTGCTATCCTGCCACCCCGCCCATGTAGAGATTTTTTACTTTTTTTGCTTTTGAGACAGGGTCTCACTCTCCAGCTGAGGCAGGCGGATCACGTGTTTGAGCCCAGCCTGGGCACCTCAGCAGCTTAGTGAGACCCCATCTCAAAATGAAAGCGAAGGGCCTGGAAGCACCCTCCGGGGTGAGAGCGCTTGCCTAGTAAGTGCAGAGCTCAGGGTTCGAGTTCCCAGCACCACGTTAACTGGGTGCAGTGGCGCACGCCTGTAATCCCAGCACTCGGGAGGCTAAGGCAGGAGGAGTGCTGTGAGTTTGAGACCAGCCTGGACTACAGCGAGACCCTGCCTCAGGTAGCAAGCGGCTGGGCCATTCTGGTCAAGCTATTTCAGGTAATTTCCACCCAGGCAGGTCACACTCAAGGTCCGCGTGCCCTTCTGTCCCACAGGTCTTCCATGTCATCACGTGGGCCTGGTCGTTACACGGTTCTGGAATGTTCTGGCTTTGCCAGCAAAGGCTTTTCCCTTCTTCGCTCTTCAAGTGGCTTCTCCCGGGTTCTAGTCAGAGACACCTTTTCCATGCCTGTTTTTGGTCCATGCTCCTGTGCCTGTCTTTTGAATTATTTCATTTGAAAAAACTTCCCTAGTGAGGGGCTGAGCCAGGCAGCCAGGCAGAGGGGAGCAGAGGTGTGGTCCGGCATGCAGGGCTGCGTCCTCCTGGGTGGAGACTCGGCCTGGGCTGGAGAAGGGGCTGGTGACGCAAGGCAGAGACGACTAATGTCCACCTCTTTGAGGCTGTTTTCCGGCCAGTTTCCCGTTTGCCTGGAGGAAGAGAAGGACAGGCAGAGCCCTGGGCGCCAGGAGGCGGGTCTCTGGGACAGATAAGAGCATTAAGATCCTCACTCCCGGGTTGGACCTAGGGGGGCGGAGGCCCTGAGTTTGATTCCCCAGTACCATGTAAACTGGGTGTGGTAGCGCACACCTGTAATCACAGCACTTGGGCGGCTGAGGCAGGAGGATTGCTGTGTTGGAAGCCAGCCTGGGCTAAAGAGTGAGTTCAGGATCAGCCTGGACTATAGAACAAGACCCTGTCTTACAAAAAGAAGAAGAAGAAGAAGAAGAAAAGAAAAAAAAGATTCTTACTCAGCACCAAGAGTGGTGGTGCAGATCTGTAATCTCAACAGGCTTGGAGGTTGACAGCCTGGGAAATGTAGCAACTTAGCAAGACTCCGTCTCAAAATCAAAAAATTAAAATAGGGCTGGGTGTAGTTTAGTGTAATGCTCCGGGGCTCAATCTTGAGTTCCACAGAAAAAAAGAAAAAAAAAAAAAATGATCCCTCCTCTCCAGCCGACAGGTTGTGACCTAAGGCCTAGGAGAAAGAGTGTGGGTCCCTGTGTGGCAGAGCTAGGGTTCCGGGGGTCGGGTCTGGCCCAGGGCCTGCAGGCGGATCTAGACGCGGGGGACGCGTGTGTCCTCAGTGTGTGTCCCCAGCACAAAGGCCATTGAGGTCCACAACAAGTGACAGTGCAGGTTCTGACCCCACTGCCTGTTCCTGGCTCCAGCTTCTTCAACCTGCACCGTGGTGACCTGGTCCCCCGGAGGCTAAGGGGACGGTCCTAGGGGCTGAGCTGGCCTCAGTGCCCGCTGATGTGTGCAGTGCTGTGTGCCGGCTCTGCCCTGGGCGGCTTGCCTTGCGCTGAGGAATAGGGGTTCCCGTCTTACAGATGGGGACACGGGTAGGGGACGATCGGCCTCCTTCCTGTGGCCATCAGGGCAGTTGGTCTCCGGCCCCAGGGGCGCCGGGAACCCATCCTCTGTCCCCAGGAGCCCTGTCACCTCCCACCCTCTCTTCCTGCTTCCACTCCACGTGGAACCTCTGTCTGCGCTTCAGACACTCAGTGGGACTGTCCATCCCTTTTCCTCCCGCCCGGCACCCACAGGGAAACTGAGTTCTGGAATGGCGGGGTGGGGGTGGGGGGGCCGCGGGGAGGACCTTGACACAAGCTACCCAGCGAGTTAGAGGCAGACCTGGCAGACCCATCTCACCATGTGTCTTCATGCCTGTCTGAGCTGGGCCGAGGACCAGGGCACAGGGCAGCACGAGGGCTCCCTGCCCAGTGTGCGTGCAGACACACAGACAAAGCACGTGTGACTGCGGAACAGCCAGGGACTGGAGGGATCCAATCCAAGGAGGTTTTCACAACAGGGTTCTGGAGCATGACTAGGAGGCAGGCAGCTGGTCAAGTAACAGATGATCACTGGTCTGAGAGAGGGCACGGCAAGATGTGCTTGAGGTACAGGCCACCTTCCCTTGCCTGGGCCGCACGGGCTTTGTACCGCAGTTGCCGCTCCTAGGGGATCCCTGTTTGCGGGGACCCAGCGTGGCGCGAGGCGCATGTCAGCCTGGGCACGCGCACAGCTCCCTGGGGAAGCTGTTGTTGCTGTCATGGCTGCAGATGTCCCCGAGGCAGGGCAAGGAAGCTGGAAGGGGCAGAGCCAGGATCGCAGCTCGGGGCGCGTGTCTGATCCTCGACCTTGCCGCATCTGCTCAGTGGGGGGCAAGAGCGCCATTGCTGAACTGTGCGCTCCGCTCTGTGCGTGGGTGCATGTGTGCACGTGTGTGCACGTGTGCGCATGTGTGCGTGCGCGCGCGCTCCCGTGGCCTTCACACCGAGCTCCACCCCCAGCACATTTTTATCCGTCACTTTGAGACAGGGCCTCACGCGGTCTGCACCTCCTCAGACAGCATTTTTAACGCTGCTGTGGGTTGTAGTGTGTGACCTTGACCCCACAGGCCTTAGGACGGGCGAGAAAGGCCGGAGCAGAGGGGCGCCAGGCCTCGCCGGTGGCCCGGCGGCAGGTCTGGCTCGGATCTGGGAAAGGTGCCAGGCTGGCAAAGTGGAGGTTGACTGAGGAGGGTGGCAGGGTGACTGAAGAGGAGGCCTGGGCTGGAGGAATGGCACAGTGGTTAGAGCGCTTGCCCAGCAAGTGCAAAATCCTGGGTTCAATTCCCCGTCACCACAGAAAGCTGGGCATGGTGGTGAACACCTGTCATCCCAGCACTTGGTAGGCTGAGGCAGGAGGATTGCCAAGAGTTTGAGGCCAGCTTGAGCTAGTGAGTTTGGGATGAGCCTGCACTACAAAGCAAGACCCTGTCCAAAAAAAAGGAAAGAGAAGAAGAAACAAACAGGCTTTTCAACAGAAAAACTATTATGGAAAATTACCTGTAACGGGGCTGGAGGAATGGCACAGCGGCTAAAGTACTTGCCTAGCAAGTGCAAGGCCCTGAGTTTGATTCCCCAGCACCCCATAAAGCTGGGTGTGGTGGTGCCCGCCTGTAATCCCAGCACTCGGGAGGCTGAGGCAGGCGGATTGTTCTGTCCAAGGCCAGCCTGGGTTACACCAGTGAGTTTAGGACCAGCCTGAGCTACAGAGCAAGACCCTGTCTCAAAAAAAGAAAGAAAAAAAAGTACCTGTCATTCCTACACTCTGGGAGGCTGAGGCAGGAGGATCACAAGTTTGAGCCCAGCCTGGGCAACTTGGCGAGTTCTTTTTTTTCCCCACCAATTTTATTAATATACATTATGCCATGCATAATGTTTACGATGAACTTGAGTATTCTGTGCACACATATATCCCATCGGCTTTACGATCCCTTCCCGTTTTTGGCTCTCCCACCCCTCCCCACCCCTAACTCCCACTGTCACACCATGTGGCTCTACAGAATGCCTGTGTTCTGGGTTTCCCAAATCAGAGAAACTGTGCGATACTTAACATATTTAATCTCCTGCGTCTGACTCATTTCACTCACATCACCACTCTGTAGCTCGGCTTCCCGCCCCTAGGATGGGCTGCAGTGGCCAAGTCTTGATGCCTCTTCTCTGAGTCCAGCAGAGCCCTTTATTGGGATGTTTACTTGGGGAGTTCTCGTCTCAGAACAAAGAAAGGCTGGGAAGGTAGCTTAGTGCGACGGTCCTGGGTTCAGTTCCTAGTACTGGAAAAAAAGTACCTGTGCTGTTGTTGTCAATTAATACTCAGAGCTTGTGTGCACGGTACACCCTCGGGTTACCTGGCACAGGTGACCGCGTCAGAGTGGCTGCTGCACCAGCCTGACACGCAGCCCGGGAAGTGCATTCACAGTGCCAGAGCTGGAGAGTCAGAGTTCGACCTCCCCAGTCTCAGTTTGCTGGAATGTAAAATGGGTATAATATCTACCTCTTAGGGCTGCTGAGAGGATCAAATGAACTCACTTATGGGAAGCCTTAAGACTGGACCCTGGGCCCAGGAAGCCTTTGCAGTGATTATCATGTCTACAAATGGAGAAACTGAGGCCCAGGCACCTTGCTGTCCTGGGTATCCTCAGGATGAAGCTTGGAGATATCTTTTGCTCAGGTGACCACACACGCACGCTAACTTCAAATTCACAGAAATCCTCCTGCCTCATCCTCCCGCTGTTCCTTTACCTGGCTTCCAAGACTGACTTTCTTTCTTACTGTCTTTTTTTCTTTCTTTTCTTTCTTTTTTTCTTTCTTTCTTTCTTTCTTTCTTTCTTTCTTTCTTTCTTTCTTTCTTTCTTTCCTTTCTTTTCCTGAGGCAGGATCTCATTCCATATACTCCAGGCTGGTCCCAAACTCAGTTGTGTAACCCAGGCTGGCCTTAAACACAGGACAAGCCTCCTGTCTCAGCCTCTAGAGTGCTAGGACCACAGGCCTGGGCCACCACGGCTGGCTGGGGCGTACTTCTCTGGATGGCCGTCTCCTCGGCTTCATAGAGCTATGGCAAAGTCCTTGAGGCGGCTGCGCGCTGGTGGGCGGTGGCTCCGGGGTCCCAGTCACCCAGGCCTCCTGTGGCGCCTCCTCGGGCCGCGTCCCCGGAGGCCTCATGGTGCCCTTGGTGCCAGGGATTGTTTTCGGCTGGGACTGGGTCACCTCAGTCTCCGGAAGACAGGCTCCGGCGTCACACTCCCTCCTGTCTCCCCATTCTTGTCTGCCGGGTGGGGGTGGCCGGGATCCTAAAAGGCCCCAAAATAAATGAACCTCTTATCTGATCTCCGGGCCTGGCTGTTATCTGATCATTACATAATGGCCAGGGCAGCGGCCCGCAGGGAGGAGGCGGCCTCCGGCGGCAGCAGCAGTCCCGGAGGAACTAGGGTTCCTGGAAGTCTGGGGAGGAGGCAGGGAAAGTCCGAAGGAAAGGCGAGGAGGGCCGGGCCGAGCTGACCTGCTGCGGGGAGGCCCGGGTCCTGCGGAGAGACCCCCCAGGCCCCGCGGGACTGCCCTGTGTGCGCCTCTCCGTGTCCCGCCTCGCGGCCCGGCCGGCCAGCCCGCAGTCTCCTCATCCACACAGGAGGGGCTTGGATGGGCATGGAGGAGGTTGAGAGCTCAGGCGCCCAACTGGGAGCCTAGCACTCTAGAAGGCTGAGGCAGAAGGATCACTGATTTGAGCCCAGCCTGGGCAATTTAGCAACTTAGACAGGCTGTCTCAAAATAAAAATTTTAAAAAATGCAAGTGCAGAGGCCCTGAATTCAATCCCCAGTACTGAAAAACAAACAAACAAAAACCAAGCTGTGAGATACTGGGTCACAAGTAGATGGGACAGCTAGAGAAGATGAGGGCACAGGCTTGGAGCGTTTTGGGAGACCCCATGACCTCCCTCCCCTGAGGCCGCCTCATCCCACCACCTGGCACAGTTGCCTAGAGTCACTGCAGCCAATAAAGTCATTGCAATTAAGCCGGCTCCTTGGGCTGAAGCGCTTGCCTAGCAAATGCTAAGTCAAATGCTAAGTACCCGAGTTTGATTCCCCAGCACCACATAAGCCGGGTGTGGTGGTGCACGCCTGCAATCCCAGCACTCAGGAGGCTGAGACAGGAGGAGTAAGATGAGTCCAAGGCCAGCCTGGGCCCCACGGTGAGTTCAGGACCAGCCTGGGCTGCAGAGTGAGACCTTGTCTCAAAAAAAAAAAAAAAAAAGTAAACTAGGTCCTTCAGAATCCCAGTATTCCGGGAGGCAGAGGCAAGAGGATTCCAAACTCATCCCTAACCTGGATAATTTAGGCCTGGATAACTTAGTACTTAGCAAGATCCTGTCTCAAAATCAAAATCTCAAAATCAAAAATGGGCTGTGGGTGTAGCTCACTGAAGGCCTTAGGTTCAATTCCTAGGCCTCCCCGCCAAAAAAAATTCATTGTAATTCAAAGAACTGCATGGGTGACCGACTCCCTGAGAGTGGGAACTTTCACACTTCTATCCTTTGTCTCTAAAGAGCGATTACTCAACAACAAACAAAGCACACTGCAGTGTGCCCTGTGTTGTAGAGTCCTGTCGCCTCCTGGTCGGTCCTCCCAGGTCGTGTGGGTTGTGTATTTGGGGTTTTTAGGTCAGGGAGCTCAGAGTGGTGCTGTTGCTCCGTGGCTCTCCCTCCTGAGAAAAGCCTGGGAGCCCAAATGCCCCATGCCTGGCGCTCTGCAGTCCCTGGCACCCTCGCGGTGGGGCTAGGGTGAGGGTCTGCAAGGCCTGGGCCTCCGTGGTGGGCAGACGCCCTTGTCCCTGTCCTCTTTCCAGGACGGGGCTGAGCCCGGGGTATCTTCTGTCCTCCTCTGACTCCAGGAGTCCGTGGCCAGCGAGCTGTGGAACTGGGGAGGGAGACCCAGCGTGGACAGCGCCTGCCGCCTTGGGGCTGGCGTGGGCTGGACATGAGGCCAGTCCCTCCACCCCTATCTTTGATCTCCAAGAAAACAGGAAATGAAGGCGACAAGATGGAGACACAAACTTGCAAACAGTCCCCCTTCCCTGTCCTCCTTCCCGCCACGCATTCCTGAGGCGAGGTGTAGGGGCTTCCTCTCCCTCCTCTGACGGGTCGGGGTGAAATTCCATGCCTGTCCCTCAGGACCTGCATTTCCGGGCTGGCCAGCAGCAGGCTCCGGCCACAGCCTTCCTCTGTCCTCCGCCCCGTCCCTGGACAGGAGGGAAGCCATTCCTCCTGGAGCCACGAGAGGCTGGGAGGGGTGACTGTCCCCCGCCTCGGCCTAGGCCCTGGGCTGGTGGGGGGCATCGGCAGGTGCAGCCCAGGGACGGCAGGATGCTTGGTGGTGTCAGTACATCCTTGCAATGTTTGTTTGACCTGTGATCAAAACGTACAAGAAATGGTTTACAATTTTTAAATTTAATTATAGTAAAAGACACATTGCTGTGAATCCTGTCAGAACCTCCCCCTCACTGGGTGCCACTTGAGCCAGGGCTCCAGCTGGGCTCTGGGGCCGTCCTGGAAGCCCCTTTCCTGAGTGCCTCATGTGATCGAAAATACAGTGAGCGCTGCTGCCAGGGCGTGAGCGGAAAGGCGGGCTTATAAGTTGTGCCGGTGTGGGCCCATCTGCCCTTGTCGCGGGATCTGGCCCCTGCAACTCCTGGCTCGTCCCCAAAGTCCAAAGGATCATCAAAGGTCAATGTTTTGAATCACTTCGGGACATGGAGACAGCCATGCCGTGTCGGTGAAGACATTCTTGGAAGAGGACTTCCAGCTGCTCCGGGAAGTGGCCAGAACTGCAGACAAGTGTGTCCAAAGAGATGGGGAGGATTTTGAGTGGGATTCGCGGCAATATGTCCACTGTTGTAAATTTTTAAAAATTTAATCATTCACTGTGCTTTTCAATCACACCACATA
Source organism: Ctenodactylus gundi (assembly GCA_004027205.1). Taxonomy (NCBI): domain Eukaryota; kingdom Metazoa; phylum Chordata; class Mammalia; order Rodentia; family Ctenodactylidae; genus Ctenodactylus; species Ctenodactylus gundi. Next base: position 129,970 of record PVKB01004307.1, on the reverse strand, counting down.
CTTTTTAAAAAATGTTGGCATTGCTTATCTTTTTTTTTTTTTTTTTTTTGAGACGGGGTCTTGCTCCAGTCCAGGTTGGTCCTGAACTCACTGTGGAGCGTAGGCTGGCCTTGGACTCACAGTAATCCTCCTGTCTCAGCCTCTTGAGTGCTGGGATTATAAGCATGTGCCACCACACCTGACTTATATGGTGCTGGGGAATTGAACTCTGGTACTTAGTGCTTGCTAGGCAAACATTTTACCCTCTGAGCCATTTCTCAGGTCAGCATCATTTATCTAAAAGTCAGATTTCAGGGTGGAAGAATGGCACAGCAGTTAAAGAGCTTGGCTTGCAAGTACAAGGCCCTGAGTTCAATTCCCCAGCACCACATAAAGCTGGGTGTGGTGGCACACACCTGTAATCCTTGCCTCAGGAGGCTGAGGCAGGGAGTTGTCCTGAAGCCAAGGCCAGCCTGGGCTACACCAGTGAACTCAGGGCCAGCCTGGGCTACAGATTTCCCCAGTGTCCTGTCTTTCATCTCTAGACCTGGTCGCACTGTGACTTGGGGACACAGACTCTCCCTCTCTGAGCCTCTGTTTCTTTAGTGGAATGGACTTTCCAGGGCTGAGGCTGGAGCCAAGGTCGCCCTGTGCTAGCCCAGTGCTCTCCATTGAGCAACATGTGCCCAGCGTGTCGCCACCTTCTCAACTGACCCTCTCCCCCCTGTGCTTCTCCAACAGGCTTCGCAGAAGGAATCCACTGTGACCTACAGCCTCTGGACCCCAAGAGAGGCGAGGTGACATACACTACCAGTCAGGTCTCCGAGGGCTGTGTGGCTTGGGCTCCCAACACTAGCCTAGAAGTCCATATCCTCTTCCTGGACATCCGAAATGTGAGTGCCCATCAGGGTTCGGGGGGACCCGAGGCAGCTCCAGGGCCATGGGAGGAGCAGTGCCTTCCATGTGGCCATCTCTGGGGCCCAGCCGAGGACTGACGGGCATCTCCCAACGCACTCATGGGGTGACATTTTAGGTGGCAGGAGGAATATTTTGAAGAGTGTCGCAAGACCTAGAGGGAAGGGCTGGGTTGGGCAGGTGGGCAGTGGCCCAGGGAAGCTGGCATCTGGGCCTCTCATGAGCCCCACAGCGTCTCTAAGGACCTGGCTCCACGCCAGGCAGTTGGGACTTTGAGAAAACCATTCCTCAGTTGGGCAGAAATCTTCTGGCGGCACAGGCCTGTAATTCTAGTACTCTAGGAGGCTGAGGCAGGATTGCCAAGTTTGAGCCCTGCCTGGGCAACTTAGTGACTTAATGAGATCCTGTCTCAAAATCAAAACCAAAAAGCATGCTCGATGAAGGTCGTGGGTTCGATCCCTGGCACTGGAAGAATTTCTCTGTGAGCATCTTCAGTGGAACATCTGTGACCCACCAGCCAGCCTCAGAGATCTGATGCCAGGGAGGCCAGCTCGGGACAGATGTCCCTGGAGAGCGGTCTTCAGGCTCCTCCGGGCGTCTAAGCTTGTAACAGCAGCATATTTGGCCCGTTGTAGTGGGGCGAGCCTGTAAACCTCAGCACTCGAGGAGGCTGAGGCAAGAAGATCAAAAGTTCCAACCCAGCCTCGGTAAGCTAGCAACTTAGCCAGACCTTGTCTCGAAAGAAAAAATAAGGAGTTGGGCTGTAGGTCAGTGAGTAGGCGTAGGCTCTGGGCTCAATCCCAGTGCAGAAAAAAGGCCGATTGGACACTTATACACAAGGCTCTATTATTTGCCAGAAATCAAGCAAATTGTGTGTATTAAGCTCCTTGGGTCCATCTGCCAAGATCTGTTATTCCCACTTTGTGGAAGAGGAAACAGGCTGGCCCTGAGAGGCAGACCCCAGATCTCTAGGCTCTCTGGCTCCCTGGAACCAGCCCATGGGGTGAGCTCAGGGTAGGTGTCCAGCCAGCCTGTTCCAGAAACTGTGGAGATATCTTGCACTTGTGCGGTCATAAGAAGGTGCCTGACCTCCAATATCGGGGTCCCTGTTCCCTACTGCCTCCCTGCCACAGGGCTGTGGGCTTTGAGAATCCCCAGCCCCAGGTAGCGCCTGACACATTTTACACAGTTGTCCTCGGCATGGTAATTTTCTCTCGCAAAACTGCTAGTGCTGTGGAAAGTAAGACTGTCCTCGGTAAGTCTGTGCTCATCCTGATGCTCAGGTGCTTGTGCCTCTCGTGGGAGACAGAGGAGAAAACAGCAAAGGCCCGGGCTGCCGGCGTGGCCGTGGGCTGGGGCAGGGTGGGAGCTGCTGCCACCTTGTAGCAGGGCGGGGAGGCGGGGAGGCCTGACACCCTATTGAGCAGCTTGCTCTTTGTGGGTAATGACCGGAACGGCAGGGCTTTCAGGGCCATGGTGGACAGGATAGAACCTCAGGTCACAGCTCAGGGGCCCTGAAGGAGTTAGTGACTACCGAATCTCCCTGTGGCCCTCGCCTCTTCCAGAAAACTCAGACCGAGCAACCAGCTCTCTCTCTCTCTCTCTTTTTTTTTTTTTTTTTTTTGAGACAGGGTCAAGCTTTGTAGCCTAGGCTAGTACTGAACTCACTACGGAGCTCAGGCTGTCCTTAGACTCACAGCAATCCTCCTGCCTTAGCCTCCTGAGTGCTGGGATTACAGGCGTGCACCACCATGCCCAGTTTATGTGGTGCTAGGGAATCAAACTTGGGTACTTAGCACTTGACTTAGCACTTGCTGGGCAAGTTTTTAACTACTGAGCCATTCCTCCAGCCTACCCCACCCCCCAATTCATTTTTGTTCTTGATTTTGAGACAAGTTCTCATCGACTTGCTAAAGTGCTCAGATTGGGCTCAAATCTGGTCCCCTCCTTCCTCATCCTCCCAGAGTGCTGGGATTACAGGACTTTGCTATCGGGTCTGCTGGTAGTATCTGACTTTTAACTCAAGGCCAGGCTTTTGGGGCTGGAGGCGTAGCTCAGTAGTTAAAGTGCATGCCTAGCAAGTGCAAGGCCCTGCTGGGTTCACTACCCAGCACCACAGAGTAGCTGGGTAGAGAGACCTTGTCTCAAAAACAAAATAAAGAAACTGAACTTTGAGCTCTGGAACTTCCTGGAATATGCCTTTGATGAGATAGTGGAGAGAGCTAGTGCGTCCCAGAGACCCAATGTCTGTCACTGATCTGTCACTTGAATATTGCCTGGATGCAGAGGGCAGACCATATACCCTTTTCCTGGGCTCAGGCCTGGCACGGACCAAACACTGGTTGAATGCATGGACCAGTGAATGCAGACACGATGAAGGGTGTGGGGCTCAGGGACACAGGTTCTAGCTGGGTGCAGTACTACCCCTTGTAGTCCCAGCTACTCAGGAGGCTGAGACAGGAGGATCACTAGAGCCCACGAGTTCCAGTCCAGCCTGGGTAACACAGCAAGATCCTATCTCAAAACAACAACTAAAGAACAGAGTCAGTGTAGCGGTGCACATGCTTATATGCCAGCACTCTGGGAGGCTGAAGCAAGAAGATGGCAGGTTGGAGCTCAGTCTGGCTGTCTCAAAAAATAAAATGGGCCGGTCATGTAGCTCAGTGCAAAGGCCCTGGGTTCCGTCAATTAGTGTCAAAAAGAGAAAAAGAAAAAAGAACATGGATCTTGAAGCCAGAGAACTGTGGCTGACTTCTGGATGCACTGCCTTGGGCCACCTGTCCAAGTCTTGGTTGTCCTGTGGGAAACATGGACGTGATGACCATAGTTCCTACCTCACACATTGCTGAGTGTGCAGAGCCTGCCCAGAGGGAGTGTCCTGTGTGTGGTGGCCGTGGTCGTCGGGACTATTACTTTTCTCTGGGCTCAGTTTCCTACCTGCGAATACATCGTGGGACCCTTGCAGTGCAGTTCACAGAATGGCTTCACAGGAGCCGACTCAGCTGACCTCACAGGGGTGGAGGAGGCCAGAGCGTGAGTCCATTCTCCAAGAGGCTACCTGAGGCCTGACCTCGGAAGCTGGGCTCCCCTGGAGGCTCCTGGCCTTCTTGTCCCAAAGGTGGTGCCCGTGGTGCTGCCCAGCCTGCTGCCGTGACCCCTGAGGAGCTTGTGCCTTCCCTAGGATTCACGTTCTCCCCAGGAGGCCCCCATTCCTGGGGGCCCAGGGATCCAAACCCCCCCCCCCATAGCTCTCACCAGCCACGCACCAGCCTGCATCGGGCACTAGACACGCAGAGAAAAGAGAGCTGGGCACTACCCTCGAGCCACCGCCAGGCCAGTGAGGGGGCATCAGTGGCCGTGGAGCTAAGCGAAGGAGTCGGTGTGGGTAGGGGTGCCGAGGGCAGGTGACAGCAGGACAAGAACTGGCCGTGGAGAGACAGGACATTAGGGAAAAGGTTCTCCGTGTTGCCAGGCACAGTGGCATGTGCGTGTAATCTCAGCTGCTGAGTCTGAGGCAGGAGCATTGCCAAGTTTGAGCTCAGCCTGGGCACTTAAGAGGCTTAGCAAAAGCCTCTCTCACAATTAAAGTAAAAACCAGGTGTGATGGTATACATCTGTAATCCCAGTACTCGGGAGGCCGAAGCAGGAGGATTGTTGTGAGTTTGAGGCCAGCCTGGACTCTAGAGTGAGTTTAAGACCAGGCTGGACTACAGAATGAGATCCTGTCTCAAATACAAACTACCAAACACACAAATAAAATAAAAATAGGGCTGGTAGCATAGCTCAGTGGTTAAAGTGCTTGCATAGCAATCACAGGCCCTGAGTTCGATTCCCCAGCACCATATAACCTGGGCATGGTGGCACATGCTGTAATCCCAGTACTTGGGATGCAGAGGCAGGAAGAGTGCTGTGAATTTGAGGCCACTCTGGGCTACATAGTCAGCTTAGGACTAGCCTGAACTACAGAATGAGACCCTGTCTTAAAAAAAAGAAAAATTTAAAAAGTAAAAAGGGCCCCGAGAATGTAGCTTATGCAAAGGTCCTAAGTTCAGCCCTCAGTACCAAATAAAAAGCTTTTGGAGGTCTAACCAGAGAGCAGGTCACAGGCTTTCCATGAAGAAGGCACTGCACAAGCAGAGAGACCTAGGTGCCTGTCACAGCAGCCGGCCTGACCCCCTCCCAACCTGTGTCCACCTTTGTCAGTCCTGGCACGGAGAAGGGTCTTTCCCTCCCACCCCCGCATGGCCTCAGGGTGCTCAGATTTCCTTTGAATGGGCAGCAGATACACAGTGGCGGCCAGGGACGCCAGGCCAGCAGCGGTTTGTGTGTGCACGGGTGCATGCGCGTGCGTGTGTGTCTGTCTGTGTGTGTTGGGGAGGTCGGCGGCAGAGTTGAGGTGGTTGCCAGGCACAGGCTTTATCTTGTTGAGTCCCCGAAGGGCCAGCCGGAGTCTGGATTCCGGGAGGGGGCCGGGGGTCACATCCTGACCCGCGGAGCCAGGAAACCAGCCTGGTGTCTCAGCGTTCCCGTCAGGCCACCCGCGTCGCTCTGCTGTCCTACCAAACTCTTGACAGTCAGGCCCCGCCTGCTGGGTCAGCTGCTGATTCACCCCACTTCTGACACATGAGGGAGCCCCAGACACCCCTCCCGTCCTGACATAGCCGGGGAGTCTGGCTCCCGGGGAAGGAGGCCCACCATGGGCTCCCAAGCCATGGGACCAAAGGGATGTGCCCAGCCGGAGCCTCCCAGCTCCACCTGCTGTGGGTGCCGGGATCCCTGACTTCCCTGCCCGGTGGTTCTGAGCCTCCTCCCAGGGTGGTATGCGACTCTGTCATTCTGCTCTCTAGAGGGGCCCTGCCTGGCCAACTCCAGCCCCCTAGACCTGCAGGCTGGTGGAGTCAGCCGTTCTGGAGGGTGGGTATGGCACAGCTCAAGCTGGGCTGCCACTCAGGGACCCGTGAGCACCTCAGTTTTGCTGCCAGAAGCAGGCTGAGCCAGGCGCAGTGACACGTGCCTGTAATCCCAGCAGTTGGGAGCTTGACAGAGGAGGATCTTGAGTTTCAGGCAACCTGGACATAAAGACTTGTCTCAAAGAAAAGAAGGGAAAGCCTGAGGGAAGAGCACAGGCACGAGGCCCTGAGCTTGATTCCCAGCACCACATAAGCCAGGTGTGATAGCACACGCTTATAATCCCAGCCGCCCTGGAGGCTGAGGCAGGAGGATTGTTGTGAGTTCGAGGCCAGCCTGGGCTACAGAGGGAAACTCTGTCACCACCACCAACAAAAACCCAAAACCACAAAATCAGAAGCAGGGAAGGGGTGTGGGTGGAGGGCAGATGGGCTGGGTGGGGACTGTGGTGTCATTGTGTCCCCTGTGCCCAGCTCCAAGTCAGCCCGGGATATACATCTGATGATGGATGTGGAGGACCGCAACAGAAGGAAGGAGGGAAGGGAGGGAAGGGAGGAGAGTGTGTGACCAGAAGCATTTGCCCCTTGGCTCCCCGGAGTGGTTGCTGGAGTCACCTGCCACTGTGTTGTCATTTGAGGGGGCCGACTTTGCTCTCTGCCAGGCACCTAAGGTCAGAGATATGCCGTCTCCTGTCCCCTTTTGGGAGCACCGAAGCCCCAGTGCTGGCCTCTGAGGCCATGAGTGGCTTGGACGGGTGTTGAGTGCTTGGGTGCCCACCAGAAGGGCCTGAGGGACCAGAGCCCCTCAGCTGGTGGAGGCAGCAGATCCCTCCAGGGGATTCTGGGCGCCCCCTTCCAGACACCACATGTGGGGATCCCAGGAGGCAGGGTGGATCCTCGGGCAATTCTGTCCTAGGGTGTCGCAGAGTCTGTGTCCCCAGAGAGGGGAGACTGACCTAGAGAAGGGGGTTGCTCTTCCTTGGTCCCCACTGACCCTGGCCCTTATGGGACATGAGCGGCCTTAGCCCGGAAGCCACTCTGCTCCTTGGGCAGAGGTGTGCAAGCAACTGCCACCAACAGGCGTCCCTCTGTGTCCCGGGGTCTTGGTTCAGGGCCCTCTGAGGATGCCTGAATCGTAGACGCTTAAGCCCCCTGTACAGAGACAGGGCATTTGCATGGAACCTACATAATCCTACCCTGCCCCCTTTTTCAGAAATAAGGATCGAACCCAAGACCTTTTCGTTGAACTAAAATTATTACTTTTTTGGACAAGTTCTCACTAAATTATTAAGTAGCCCAGTCTGGGTTTCCTCTCCTCTATTATTTATTTATTTGTTTGTTTATTTTTGTGTTACTGGGGATCAAGGCTAGGGATTTCATATAGAGCTTGATACCCAAGCCATTTTTTTTCCCGATTTTGAATCTGAAATATAATCTTGCTAAGTCACTAACTTGCCCAGGCTAGGCTTGAATTTATAATCCTCCTGCGTCAGCATCCCAGAGAGCTGAGATACGGGTCTCCTATACTTTAAACTTTACTGGCTGGAGACATAGCTCAGCAGTTAGAGCAGTGCCTCGCAAGTGCCAGGCCCTGGGTTTGATTCCGCAGCGCCTCCTATGCCGGGCATCGTGGCATGTTGCGGCCAGTACGACATAAGCTGATTGGTCAATCAGGAGACTGGATCAACTGTGCAGTTCATCTACCATCCACTCGGGGGAACTTGTGGGACCATCTCATGTAGGGGATGGGAGACATTTATTTTTAACTCCCAGACTTATATGCCCAGGGAGAAACCAGGGCCCCTGTTTGGGGGGCGTTTTAACAGATCTTACAGGTGATCTGTGTGAGGTCTGCATGGTGTGTGTAGCTGCCTCCTCTGAGGGATTGTCTTGGTGATGGAAATGAGTCTTCTTTAATCTTCCCAGCAGTCTGAGGCCTTGCTCCTTGATCTGATCCTAGTGGCCTTCCAGAGACACAGGATGGGAAGGTTTTTATTTTCACAGTCATGAGGAGTCTCTTAAAAGGAGGTGTAAACAGCTTGAATCCCCACATCGGCCTCTTGAGTGCTGGGATTATGCCTGTAATTCCGGCACTCGGGAGGAGGCTGATGCAGGAGAATTGCCATGAGTTTGAGGCCAACCTGGGCTACATAGTAGCAAGTTCAAAACAGCCTGGAAGACAGAGCAAGACCCTGTCTCAAATAATGACGATGATGATGATTCGGTCCCTGGTTGTTCGAATCTTCAAATGTCCAACTTGCAGCTGCAGAGGGCCAACTGCATTTAGCTGGGCACTGGACAGCCAGTTTTTTTTTTTTGTTTTTTGTTTTTTGTTTTTTTTTGTTTTTTTTAAAGACAGGGTCTTGCTCTGTAGCCCAGGTTGGCCTTGGACTCACAGCAATCCTGCCTCAGCCTCATGAGTGCTGGGATTACAGGCGTGTGTCACCACACCCAGCTTTATGTGGTGCTGGGAAATCCAACTCAGGGCCTTGTGCTCACAAGGCAAGCGCTTTAACCGCAGTGCAATTCCTCCAGCGTGTTTTTGAGACAGGATCTTGCTCTTTAGTCCAGGCTGGTCCTGAACTTACTGTGTAGCGCAGGCTGGCCTTGAACACATGGCAATCCTCCTGCCTCAGCCTCCTAAGTGCTGAGATTATAGGTGTGTACCGCCATGCACAATTTACGTGATGCTGGGGAGTCGAACTCAGGGCCTTCTGCTTCCTAGGCAAATGCTCTAACCGTTATGTTATTCCTCAGCCCCTGGATAACCCACTTGAAGAAGAATCACACTACAGTCTCGAAACTCTGTGGAGTGGGTGGATGGATCGGCCCACTTCCCAGATCAGGGAACTGAGGCCCAGAAAGGAAGGGTGATTATCTAGGTCCACAGGCTAATGCTGGAGCACGCTTTGAAGTCAGATCTGTCTGGCTTTGACCCCTTTTCCCCGGTCACTCTTCCTGTATGTGTGTCTGCGTCTGCTGGGTACAGCAGGATGGCTGGCTCCGACCTGGCCGCCTCTGGGCTGGCGCTGGGAGGGCGGGAGTTGCAGGCAACCCCGGAGCTCCATGCCTAGAAGAATTGCTGGAAGCGGCTTTCTATAAGTGGCTACTAGAGCTCAGGACCTCCTCACTGAATCCCCTTCCCGCCACCTACCACGGGGCCAACAATGGCATCTGTGGGACACCGGACAAAAATAGCAACTTGCTCTCCCGCCCACCTGCCGCAGGGGTGGAGGCCAAGGCCTGGCTGGTCTGCCATGCTGATTGGGTCCCAGAACCTCCAAGATCCCATCCGGAAGCCGGGATCCTGGGGCTGGGGCGACTGTCCCCTGTCGGGCCCCTAAGGAGGCGGGAGGCAGTTGGGATGTGAATGTGTGAGTGGCTGTTGGTGAGCCAGGGCCAAGAATTGGCTGTGGAAATCCTGGCTGGGTTTTTCTGGGAACTTGCTGGCCCCTCACGTTGCCCTCAGACTCCAGAGACCCTGAGACCCCCACTTTCCAGCTCTGCTGTTTCCAGACTGCTCCTTCACTGTGGGACGCTGGCCAGTGACCACATCTCTCGGGGTCCCAGCCCCCCACGGCCCCCAGATCCACGGGGTAGAACGCAGTGAGGACAGTGGTGACACTGTGACTGAGTTCCAGCCTCCGGCCCCCGACCTCAGTGTGACTGGCCTTGACATCCTCTCCCCTTTCTTTACTTCCCGTCCCCGAGGCCCACTGCATGTGGGTTTCCACCCCATCCAGCCGCCATGTCACAGATGAGGAAACTGAGGCACAGGAGGGCAGGACCATCTAGCTCTCCAGAGCCTGGGGTTTCACTTGGACACGGGCTGAAGTGGCCTGGGTTCTGACGGCACCGTTCCCTGCGGCTCCCCAGCTCCTTCCTTCTGGTGCCTCTGATTTTACATCTGCGCAATAGGTGCATTTCTGGCTCTGCTGTGCTCAGCCCAGGGCCAGGCAACCGGTGTGTGGGACCGCAAGGAATTCCTGCTGCTTCCTGGCTTGTGTGCAGTCCTAAGGACTGGACCCAGTGCTCTGGCCCCACGCTGCGTCCCCAACCCTGGCTTTTGTTGTTGATTTCCAGTCAGGGAGTCGTAAGTTAGAAGTTCCCAGGGTGGACTTGAATTCATGATTCTTCCACATTAGCCTCTCAGGGTGCAGGAATTACGGGGTGAGCCAACCTGACTGGCTTCAATTTTTTTAATTAAAAAAAAATTTTGGTGATACTAGAGATCCAGCCCAGGGCCTTCATGCTGAGCTGCATCCCCAGCCTGTTTTTCAGTTTTGGGTTTTTTTGTTTGTTTGTTTGTTTGTTTGTTTTTGAGACAGGTTCTCGCAAAGTCACTAAGCTGGGCTTTTTTATTTTTATTTTTTAGTAGTATTTGTGATGGCCAATAGTGGCAATCAGCTTGAGAGACTGGTGCATTTACATATCACATCTTGAACTCTCTTACTTCCCTCTCCCATCGCCCCCTGACCCCACTCTCCACATCCATTTTCCTTTTTGTTCTTTTGAGACAGGGTCTTGCTTTGTAGCCCGGGCTGGTCCAGAACTCACTGTGGAGCCCAGGCTGGCCGTGAACTCACGGCAATCCTCTTGCCTCAGACTCCCAAGTGCTGGGATTACAGGTGTGCGCCACCACGCCCAGTTAATGTGGTGCTGGGGAATCTAACTTAAGTACTTAGCGCTGGGTTTAGTGCTTGCTGAGTAAGCACTTTAACCACTGAGCCATTCCTCCAGCCCCATATCCCCTTTCCTTCTCCCTCAAGCTGCGCTTGAACCTGGATCCTCCTGCCTCAGCCACCCAGAGTGCAGGGATTATAAACCTGCACTTCCAGGCCCTGCACAGTTTTGTTTTGTTTCTTAACAGCTTTATTAAAGTAAAATTTGCGTGGGCAGGAGGATTGCCATGCATTCCAGGCCAACCTAGCCTCCACAGTGAGTTCAGGACCAGCTTTCAAAAAAAAAAAAAGTAAAATTTGTGTGCAGTTGAGTGGCTTTTGTATATACACAGAGTTGAGCAGTGATTAGATTGTTTGAGCTGATAAAGGCCAGCAGTCCCTGGATGTCCGCGCCCTTCCCAGCACCACTGCGGCGGCCTGCTGCAATCAATCTCAGTGATTACTATCCTGAGACAAAACATGGATTTCATATGTTTTTCAAAATATGGGACTACGCAGTGGTGTACAGCTGTAATCCCAGCTTCTCAGAAGGCTGAGGCAGGAGAATCCCAAGTGTGAGGCCAATTTAGGCAATTGAGAAAGATGTCTCAGAATTAAAAAATAAAATTACAACGGCCAAGGGTGTGTTTCTGGTGTTGAACCCCAGTCCTAGATTCCATCCCCAATGCAAAAATAAAATTAAAATTAAAAAAGCAAAACCAAAAATTAAGGCATAGTGTGTAAGACAGCACTTAATTTTATTTTCTAGTACTCGGAATTGAACCCAGGGCCATCTCCCTGAGCTATATCTCCAGCCTTTTTTATTTTTAATTTTCAGAGAGGGATTCACTAAGCCAATAAATTGCCCAGGCTGGGCTCAAACTTGTGATCCTCCTGTCTCAGCCTCCTGGAGCCCTGGGGTTACAGTTGTGCCCCACTGCACCTGGCCAGCATTTTAATTTTTAAAGTATTTATTATGTGCTACTTTTTCTTTTCAGTACTGAGGATTGAACACAGGGCCTCTGATCTGAACTACATCCCCAACCCCTTTTTACTGTTTATTTGAGGCGGGGTCTCACTAAATTGCTAAATGCCCTGGGTAGAGCTCGGAATTTACCATCCTCTTGTCTCAGCCTCCCAAAGTGCTGGGGTGACAGGGCTGTGCCACTGGGCTGGCAGAATTTTTAAAAACCAATGGAACAAGATACGTTGAAAACCAGCAGACAACGTTAATGGGAACCTATGTCTATATATGTTTGAAGCATACTCTAGTATAAATTGGAGTAAGAATAACTGTGAATAACATGTAACGAGCCACAGCCGGGCACCCTGGCGAGGGGATAACGTCGCTGGCCCCTTTGGTTGTTAGAGGCGAAGTGCTCACGTGCGTGAGCACGCTCAGAGCCATCGCCGTGTCGTTACTGAGTAACGGAAATATTTCTGAGCAGATTTTTCCAGGGGCTGGAAACACTGTCTCTGGCTTTGTGACATCAGCTACGGGAAACGGCGAGGGGGGATAATCAAGCCAGAAACTTTCCACTGGGGTCCCCATCTTGAAGGAGGCCCCGCCCTGGGGTGGCTCAGAGAGGTCCTTGGGGTCAGCTCCTCCCGCCAGCTTTTGTTTGCCAGCCCCTGGCACTGGCTTCAGGAAACCCTTTCTGTCTGTCTTTGTCCTGGTGAGGAGGTGCTGGGCTTTTGGGGGACTCAGTCCCCATCTGGCTACACCCATTGGCTCGACACTCTGGGAGGCCGGAGCATGAGGATTTGCGAGTTCGAGCCCAGCCTGGGCAACTTAATGACTTAGTGAGGGCTGGGGACGTAGCTCGGTGTGAAGGCCCTGGGCTGGATCCTCAGAACCACAGACAGACGGAGACAAACTTCCATTCATGTGTGTGTGTGTGTGTGTGTGTGTGTGTGTGTGTGTAGTGATTGGAAGCCAGAGCCTCGACCATGCTAAGCATGAACTCTACCACAGAGCTGTGTGCCAGTTCTTTATTAATTAATAATTTTTTTTTCAGACAAGGCCTCACACTGTAGTCCGTCCCAGTCATGAACTCACTGTAGCCCAGACTGGCCTCAAACACATAGTACTCTTCCTGTCTCAGCCTCCCCAGTGCTGGGATTACAGGTGTGTGCCACCACGCCCAGCTTATGTGGTGCCGGGGAATGGAACCCAGGGCCTTGTGTTTGCCAGGCGAGCGCTATAACCCCTGAGCTACGCGCCCCCAGCCCCACCCAAACCTTGGAAAGGGCAGTTGTGAATTCTCACAGGAGCAGAGGTGTCACCAGGGACTGTAGAGTGGGGACAGTGGGGTGGGGACACGCCACCCTGGTAGCAAGCTTTCTGTGTCCTTCCTGTCTCAAGCCCGCAGCAGAGGCTCATACAGATTGACCACCAGGTGCAGTCCTGGCTCCCCCCAGCTCGGGGGACTTGCTGGGACCGACCCTGCCTTTTCCCTCTGCGTGTGTTTCCTGGGCCTGCCTGCTGGGGCACAGGTGGCCAGCTGGTGACCAAGCTGAGAGCCCCACCTGCCTGAGTCTGGCTGACCTGACCCTCCCCGTGCAAACCCTGTTCCTTCCCAGGCAGTGTCACTGGTCAAGCTGACTCTCCAGGCACCCAAGCGAGATGCCTCCCAGCCCCGAGAGGTGCTCCTGGTCCTTGTTGTTAACAAGAACATCCTCCTGCAGCTCCAAGCCCCGGAAGTCGCCCTCCAACTGGCCTATGTGAGTGTTCCATCCCCCAGTCCTGGTGACGGGAGGCCCCTGCTGTCCATCTCAGGGCCCAGGACTCTGATTGGTGAATTCCCTGGTTCCTCACCAAGAACCCAGAAGGCAGCAGGGCCAGCCGATGGGTCAGACAGATGCGAGCTCCCCAGCCGACTCCAATTCCTCGCATAGCCTCCATTTGCCTGCCTGTGAAATGGGACAGCTGGACTTAACAATAGTATATCCGGGCTGGAGGAATGGCTCAGTGGTTAAAGCGCCTGCCTTGCAACCTCAAGGCCCTGAGTTTGATTCCCCAGCACCACATAAAGTGGGACATGGCAGCACACACCTGCAATCCCAGCGGTTAAAGCGCTTGCCTCAAGCACTAAGCCAAGTGCTAAGTACTCAAGTTCGATCCCCAGCACCACATAAACCGGGTGTGGTGGCACACACCTGTAATCCCAGCCCTTGGGAGGCTGACGCAGGAGGTTTGCCACAAGTTCGAGGCCATCGTAGGCTACACAGTGAGCTCAGGAGGAGGCTGGGCTACAGAGCAAGAACCACCTCCCCCCCCCCAAAGCCATCTGGGGGCTGGGTGCCTCACAGAGGGGCTCATCCCTTTGCCCTCTGTTTACCAGTCACTGGCAGGCGTCCTCCTTAACATGTAGCCTGAAACTCTACGCCATTTCCTCTGGCTGTCCCTGGCTCTGGAGTTGGAAAACAAAGGCACTGGAGCAGCTTCTGCTGGTCTGTCTCCTCCAGGAGTCGTCTTCCGTGTTTCCTTCCCTGGTTCAGGCGGCAGTGAGATTTTTAGAGCCACCCGGATTTCCCCCGTCCTCCTCCAGCCAGACACCTGCCCTCTTCTTTTTCTTTTCTTTGCCCAGGCTTGACTCGAACTTGCAATTCTCCGGCTTCAGCCTCTGAGAACCTCCTTGCTCTTTTTTGATACAGGCTCTTGCTGTGTAGTTCAGGGTGGCTTTGAGCCTACCGTGTAGCCCAGGCTGGTCTCGAACTCACAGCCATCCTCCTGCCTTGTCTCCCCGCAAGGGCTGGGATTACAAGCGTGAGCCACCTCACCCAGCTAATTTTATGTCGTGCTGGGGAATCGAACCCAGGGCCTTTCAAATGCCAGGCTCCCTGCTTGGTCTCTTACTCCATCATGTCCTCTGCCCTCTGTCATTTCCTACGACCTGATACCTGTCTCGTTTCTGGATGATGTGCTGTCCCGGGGCAGGGACCGACCTTTCTGTCACTCATCCGTTTATTTACCCGTTTCTTCTCGCCCCCACTCCTTCCTCCCGTCCCACGCACAGGGAGCCCCCATCACGTGTCACAAAATGTTCCGTGCCCGCTCCTTGCCCAGCGTCGTGCAGGGGTGGGCACGGGTACTGCAGGGGTGATGCTGGGACAGTGGGTGAGCAGGGCGTATCTGGCTGGGGTGCGGAGGGGGCTACCAGGCTCGTGGTCTCTACTCTGGCCTCTTCTCCGTTCATTATTCCTGACCAGGACAGAAGGGACTTGGGCCAGGGACAGCGCTCTAAACTTCCTTGTGTCTTCCAGAACAAGAGCGTGGCAATAATCCATGAATTCCCAGAGGGCAACACCACTCAGCTGCCCTTCTTTGCCACCAAGAGCCAAATCCTTGACTGGGCAGCGACAAAGGGCCATGTTGCCTCGGTGGCCTCGCTGGACAACCCTGGCAGTGTCCTCCTCCGATTGGACCAAGGTCAGCTTTCCAAGGGACCTCTCCAGTTTCCTTTGCGGTTTTTTTGTTTTGTTTTGTTTTGAGGCAGGGTCTCACTGTGTAGCCCAGGCTGATTCTGAACCCACTGGCATAGCCCAGGCTGGCCTTGGACTCAGGACAATCCACCTGCCTCAGCCTCCTGAGTGCTGGGATTACAGGCATGTGCCACCATGCCCAGCTTTATGTGGTGCTGGGGAACTGAACTCAGGGCCTTGCACTTGCCAGGCAAGTGCTTTAACTGCTGTGCCATTCCTCCAGCCCCTCCCTTACCTGTTTCTTATACTTGGGGGCTAGAGCCTGATTTGCCCTGGGTCACACCTGGCACGTCATTGTCCCTTTGGTTCAGTGAATATTCTTTCCTGGAACACCAGATTGAACCTTGGGAAATGCCAGGTTTTTTATCCAAAAAAAAAAAAAAACAAAATCCCCTGTACTTCCGTAGGACTAATTGTGTCTATCACGTGCCAATCCCTAGCTAGCCACTTGGGGATGCTGTGGGGACAGATTCACGAGGCCCTTCCCACCTGGGGCTGACTCTTGAGGCGGGTACATTGATAAACTGTATAATTTCGTATGATTTTCGTAAATGCTGTCAGATTACGGTGGGGGAAGGTTCTCTGGCTGGCTGGGGCGCTGAAGCCCCAATTCGTGCCGCGGCTCAACCCCTCTAGTGGTGGCAGGGAGTCCGAAGCCAGGTCCCGGAGGCGCCATCCTGTCTACCCTCCACCACTGCCTTGGCTGAGGATGAGGTTGGGGCTCTTGTGTTAGGTGCTGCTCGGGGTGGGGACTGAGGTGCGCTTGTTCCTGCAGCCCCAAAGTCACCTTCCTCCTGCGTTCCGGAAGCCCACCGGAACATGGGCCCCACGCTTGAATGGCAGCCACAGGCGGTCCGGGGCTGCCGCCTGGAAGGCGTGACCGGCCACAGGGAGGCGCACATCCTGAAGCTCTTGCCGGTACCCAACGCTGGGTAAGAGTGCCCGCCCCGCCCCGCGCCCCGCCCTGCAGGCCCCGCCCCCTAGCGCCCGGGTCCCGCCCCGACTCAGCCAGCCAGCCCCGCCCCCAGCAGGCCCCTCCTCCGTGAGCCTGGACCTGGCGGCCGGGTCAGAGCGCAGCCGCTGCCCACCCGTGCCAGGCCGCGACGCCCGCCCAGCCGGTCCAGGCCTGGCCAAGCTCCTGACGACTCGGTCGTTTTTCTCAACTCAGGCCCCAAACTGTGACAGTGAAGGTGAAACTGAACTGCCCGCTGGAGGGTCCCGATGTCTTCCTCATCCTGAAAGGTCCCCCGGACGTGTCCTGGCTCATCGACACCCAAAACAACGTGCGGGTCGTGGTGAGTGCGGTGCTGACCAGCGGGAAACCTAAGTTCCCAGGCTCCACGGTGGGGCTGCGGCGCAGCGCCCCAGGCCCGAGACGTCAGGCACGGTGTCCCCGCCCCCAGGACACTGCCCTTCCTCCCTCCCACCCTGCCCGTCCCTCCTCCGGACATTCACCTAGAGGCTCCTGCTCTAGAATGGTTTCCCAGATCCTGGAGAGGAGACCCCTTAGCTGAGTGAAGGGCAGTCAGGCCGGGCTGGTGGCACCGTCCTGTAATCCCAGTACTATGGGAGGCTGAGGCAGGAGCATCGCAAGTTTGAACCCACTCTGGGCAAGTCCACAACTTTGTGACGCCCTGTCCCAAAATTAAAAAGAAAAACTGGTCTGGGAATACAGCTTAGCATTAAAGGCTCAGTACTGCGCGCGCGCGTGCGCACACACACACACACGCACGCACACACACACACACACACACACACACACACACACACAAAATCAGATGCCAGAGACGGGTGGAAGCAAGCAGAGGAAAGAGCAGGACTGGGCTTGGCAGCCCCTAACTGTTACCTGTGACCTCTGCTGTCCCTGTCCCTGCCTTTAGGCCACCGGTGGATACTCCTTCAAGCTCTTCTCTGGGGCCTTGCCGGGATTGGCCCTCCCGGATACAACCGAAGGGCTGCTGGGACAGGCCCGGAAGTTCAATGCCAGCGTGGTGGCTTCATTTGCGGAGCTCCCTCTGACCAGCTTCGTCTTCCTGCAGGCCTCGAGCTGCGGTGAGCCCCAGCCTCCCTCCCCTGTCCCCTTCTTTCCTCGTCCCCTAGGAGCATGTGCTACCTGCTCCCACGAGCCTGGCCGAGTTACAGCAGCCTCCGTGAACCTCAGTGTCTTCTCTGTATCATGGGGTCAATGAGTAGATAACCACCTGAGTGAGAGCTCAGTGCCAGCGCCCGGGGAGCTCAGTGACCACCTGCTCTGCTGCCCCACAGGCGGTTGGCTGCAGACCTCGCCTGCCCCGCCGCTGCTGCTTACCACCCCGCCAAAGGAGAGATGCAGCCCGGAGCTGCTACTGTCCCTGATCCGGCCCACCTGCGCCAATGACGTCATGACTCTGGTGCTCCAGAAAGACCACGTGGAGGTAAGAGAATGCCTGGCCTTCTCCACCAGGCCCGCATGGACAGTGGGTCCCTCCACTGGCCCAAGGATCTTGGGGTCTTAGATTAGGAAGGGGTACAATCACAACCCACTATAAGCCTCTGTTTTCCCACCTGTCACATGGGAGCACCTCCCGTGGGGGAGACTTAAGTCTGACAAGCTGCGCACACAGCAGAGTAACGTGAGGGCCATAGTAAGTGCTCAGGAAATAATCCCAGACCCGGAAGTAGCCTTGATGGATCCCAAATACCGGCTGTGCTCCATAGCCACTTAAAAGAATAGCTGCACGATGTGGTCTCTGCCTGGCTGGCAAAGGAATGTGGTGTTGCAAAAATAATGCAGGCTTTTGAAAAATCCGCCAGCCAAGCCTAGCGGCACAGGCCTGTCATCCCAGAATGCTGGGAGGCTGATGCAGGAGGTTCGCAAGTTCAAGCCCAGCCTGGGCGATGTAGTGACGTAGCAGGATGCTGTCTCAAAAATCAAAAATAAAAGTGGGCTGGGGATGTAGCTCAGTGTAAAAGCCCTGGCTTCAATTCCTAGCATCAAATAAATATACAAATATTTTGAGACAGGGGCTCGCTGAGTCACTGAATTGCCCAAGTTGGGCTCACACTAGTGATCTTCTTGCCTCAGCCTCCTGAGTGCCAGAATTACACACATGTGCCCTCCACTCTTTTTTGTTTTGGGGACAGGGTCTCATTCCAGGCTGGTTCTGAGCTCGGTGTGTAGCCCAGGCTGGCCTTGAACTCAAGGCAATCCTCCTGCCTCAGCCTCCTGAGTGCTGGGATTACAGGCGTGCGCCACCACGCCCAGCTTCTGTGGCACTGGGGAATCGAACACAGGTATTCAGCATTTGCAGCACGTGCTAGACAAGCGGTTTAACTGCTGAGCTCCTACCCAGATTTCCTGTGTATTTCTTACGTGGCTGTAATGATTACAGACACATTTGTCTCCTGCTATTTCACTTGACGTAGTTTGGGGAATCTGACATCTGTAGTTAATGTCACATTATTGATAAACATGTATTATTCTGTTTCTGCTGACATGCCATCATTAGCTCTTGCCCTTTGTTAGACATTTAAATTCATTAATATTATAATAGGGCTGGAGGCTGGTAGCTCAGGCCTGTGATCCCAGCACCCTGGGAGGCGAGACAGGAGGATCACAAATTTGAGCCCAACCTAGGCAATTTGGAGACTTAGTGAGACTTTGTCTCAAAATAAAGATAAAAAACAGGCTAGGGATGTGAAGGCCCTGGGCTTGACTGCCACAAAAAGAATGAATAAAAGAAAATGTCATTGTGAGTGAAGTTTTTCATCCACAGATTATTTTCTTAGGACACTTTTCCACGGGAGCTGAATTCCTGGGAAGGTTTGATACAAACTGCCAGCCGGTTTTCCTGTAAATGATTTGAATTTCAACTGCTGCTTTTTGACCACTGCTGTCTCTCTAGACTCTAATTAAAAACAAAATAACAACAACAAAATACCCTTTTCCAGTGTGGGAAATGCAACATGGTGTTCTTCCTATTTTAATGTACGATATTTGAATTTTTTTTTCCTTTGCTGTACTAGAGATGAAACACAGGATCTCAAGCGTGCTAGGCAAGTGCACTGAGCTACAGGACCAGCCCTTCCCTTAGAATTCTCCGCTTCAGGAGGTCCTGGTGTTGTTCAGGAGTTACAGCCCTTGCCTAGGAAGTACAAGGCCCTGAGGACTTTTTGTTTTGTTTTATTTTTTTATTTTTTGAGACAGGGTCTCACTCTGTAGCCCAGGCTGGTCCTGAACTCAAGGCAATCCTCCTGCCTCAGCTTCCCAAGTGCTGGGATTACAGGTCACACCACCATACCCATCTAGTATGTGGTACTGGGGGATCAAACCAAGGAACACTTGAACCACTGAGCTATGCCCACGGCTCTTGATGATTCTTTTTTCTTTTTTTGAGACAAGGTCTTGCTCCAAACTGGTCCTCAACTCACTATGTAGCCCATGCTGGCCTCGCACTCATAGTAGTCCTCCTGCCTCAGCCTCCAGTGCTGGGATTATAGGTGTGCACCACCACGCCTGGCTTATGTGGTGCTGGCGAGTCAAACTCAGGGCCTCACACTTGCTAGTGCTCTAACCACTGTGCGTTCTTCCAGCTCTTCCTCATGGTGATTTTTATAAGGTTTTTATATTACAAAAAAAAAGGTCGGCCCGTAAACAATGTTGGCCCCGTGGCAGCTCTTTCTTGTTCATTCTGATTCTTTATATTTTGTCTACAAGGACCTTTTCTTGGGTGCTAGGGAATCTTCAGGGCCTGGCACCATGCCGTGTTTTCTACCACTGAGCTATACACCCAGCTCCTGCTATAGTGGTAGGTAACTTTTTGAATTTTATTTTTCTAGGACCAAGGATTGAACCCAGGGCTTTTGCATTGAGCTACATCTCCAGCCCATTTTTAAAATTTTTGTTTTGAGGGGCTGGAGGAATAGCACAGCAGTTAGAGCTCTTGACTGGTAAGCACAAGGCCTTGAGTTCAATTTCCAAGCACCACGTAAGCTGGGTGTGGTGGTATACCTCTGTAATCCCAGTACTTGGAAGGCTAAACTGGGAGGATTGCTGTGAGTTTGAGGCCAGCCTGGGCTACATGGTGAGTTGAGGACCAGCCTGGACTACAGATTGAGACCATACCTCAAAAAAAAAAAAAAGGTAAAATTTTTTTTGGGGGATAGGATTTCACTAAATTGCTAAATTGCCTAGGCTGGGATCAAACTTGAGATCTTCCTGCCTCAGCTTCCGAGAGTGCTGGGATTATAGGTGTGAGCCAATGGGCCCTGCTTCTGCTGGACTTTGAAAGAAGATGGGGGTGCTGGGGGTATAGCTCAGCAGTGAAAACGCTTGCCTGGCCGACTCATGGCCCTTGGTTCCCCAGCCAGGTATGTTGGCGCACGCCGTAATCCCAGCACTCGGGAGGCTGAGGCAGCCAGCTTGGGCTATATCGTGAATTCAGGACCATCAGGTACTATAAGGCAGGGCCATCTCACCAAAAAAAAAAAAAAAAAAAGGCCCAGGTGTGCAGCCTGTGGTAGATCTTGCCTAGCATGCGCCAGGCCCTGGGTTTGATCCTCAGAACTGGCAAAGTCCTAGCTGCTCATCTTCCCCTTGGGTAAAAAGCTCTAAGGGGTTCACCTGTCCAAACAAGGGAAGGACATGGGTTGCTCCGAGGAGGGAAGTGTGAGGCTGTATTGCCCTTTGCAGAGTGAGCTCCTAAGCCCATGGTCAGGGGAGGCCCGCACAGCCTCCCTAGGGCCTCAGGACAATGGCTGGAGCCGCCTTTGCGATAAGATCTAAGGTGACAGTCCACAGGCTGCTGTGATGTGGCCTGTGTCTCTGCCCTGCCCCTTCCCCTTCTTCCCTTGTCACAAGTCCAGGGTAAAACCCGGGAAATTAAGAAACCTCTGTTATCATGTGGAAGTGTGCCACAGTGCCATTAGAGGTGACTCACAGTCTTTGTGGTTTCTGCCGAGGGAGTAAATCTCTGCAGCAGAGTTTTGCTAAACCATCCGCGTCCTCTTGGGGATATTCACAATGATGTCATATTCTGTGGCTATGTCCACATGGAAGTTTTCGGCTTTGGAGCCCAAATGAAGTCCCACCCACCTGCTGGCTGTGTTCCTCCTCCTCCTCCTCCTCACCAGCATCTGTCTGGTGCATCGGGTGTCTGAGGGTGGAGGACGGGTGCCATGACCAGCAGTGGCTGTTTGTTCTACTTGGTCCTCAGGGAGGGCCGCTTCCTACAGCTGCGTCTTGAGGACGCTTTCCAGAGCTCCCCGCCCTGCCTAACACCTGCTTCCTTGCTGGAGATAGAGAAGGTCTACTAGGCAAAGAGACCACGACGTTGTCTTTGAAGTATCCAGAAATTAGGGGCCACATGTTTACTACTGGGGAGGCTGAGGCAGGATGATCACAAGTTTGAGCCCAGCCTGGGTTCAAAATAAAGACATGAAAAGGGCTGGAGATGTAGGTCAGTGGTAGAGCACCCCTTGGTTCAGTCCGAGCAGTAGGGGTGGGCCTCATAGACAGCTGTGGGAGTTCAGGTCCTGGTCGGCCCCTCAGAGGACAGTGTAACAGCAGCTGTTTAAAAATTTACCATGTCTCTCATGGGGCTGGGCTGTGGCTCAGTGGTCGGCGTCTATCCAGCGTGCCTGAGGCCCTGGGCTTCAGGAGAAAATGCAAAAGATGTGTAGAATTTGTTGTTGCATAAGAAGCTGACCTACAATGCAAAGAACAGTATGAGGGCTTTTGTTTAAAAAAAAAATAAGTAAAAAAGGAGAGTTGGAAAGCCCTTGTCACCTTGACAAGATAGGTATGTGCACAAAATCCTCAACTTCATTGTAAACCTTAAATCTTGCACTAATACATATCAATAAAATGGGGGAAAAATAAGTAAAATAAGGGTCTGGAGGTGTAGGTGAGTGGTTAGAGTGCTTGCCTCAAGCTCAAGGCCCTGGGTTCAGTCCCCTAGCACTAAATAAAGATTAGCCATGGTGATATGTACCTGTAACCTTGGGAGGTTGAGACAGGAGGACTGCTGTGAGTCCAAGGCCAGCCTGGGCTTCATACTGAGTTCAGGCCCAGGCTGGACCACGGGCAAGACCCTGCCTCAAAAAATAAATAAGTAACACTCGGTCTGCATGTTTTTTCTAAGTCTGTATATCTGCATAGGGAAGAACATCAAGGCTGGGGCCCTGTGCGTCCTCCCGGTGCCGAGCCTGCCGCGCTCACTGACCTGTGAGATGCGGGCATCGTTTGGCCTGTGCTCCAGGTCATGTGTCACTGGAGCTTCCCCCAGAGCCTTGTTCTCTGGGGGGCTGATGTCAGCTGAAAAGGCCCCTGACATGTGGGGTGGGGGTGGATCGGAGGACGGGGCGGCGGTGGCCTGGAGTGGGTGGGATCTGCCAGCCTCAGTGGGACCCCAGCCTCCCACTCACCCCTGAGACTCTGAAGTCCTGAGCAGGTGGCAGGGAAATTCTGGAAGAGATTCTTCCATATCGGTGGAAAACTCTGGCCTGCTGCCTGCTTTATTAGAAGAAAGGTTTTTCGGAGGACAGCCACAGCCGTTTGTCTACGTGTTACCCATGGCCGCTTTCACGCTGTGATGGCAGAGTGGAGTCATTATCACCGAGCCCATCTGGCCCATAAAGCCTGAAGTATTTACCCTCTAGTCCTCCATAGGAAAATTTTTCCACCTCAGATCTGAGATTGGGTTACGTGAGTGGGGCGTCATGCTGGGGCTGGGGTAGTGATTACATGTGGAACTCTAATGAATGTTGTTGCTTTTAATAGTTCTATATTTATTTTAATTAATGTGTTTATTTGAGACAGGCTCTCTGTAATCCAGGCTGGTCTAAGCGCACTTAGATCAATCCTTCCCGCCTCAGCTTCCCGAGTCCTGGGATTACAGGCATGCGCCACCATGCCCAGCCTATGTGGTGCTGGGGAATTGAACTCAGGGCCTTGCCCTTGCTAGGCAAGTGCTCTAACCACTGAGCTATGCCCCTAGCCCCTCTATATTTATTTTAATTCATACAGGAGAAGCAAAGTACTAAGTAGCAGATCAAACTTCAGGTGTCAGGTATTGCTTTAGTGCAAAAGTAAGCAAGTTCTAGAAAAATGTTCCATCTTAAATGATGTAGGATGAATTTTTTTTTTTTTTTGTACTGGGAATTTAACCAGGGAATTTGACACTGAGCTACATTTTCAGCCCTTTTTTATTTTTTTATTTTGAGATAAGTTCTTGCCAAGTTGCTAAGTTACCCAGGATGGGCTCGAACTTGTGTTCCTCCTGCCTTGGCCTCCCAGAGTGCCAGGCTTATTATAGGCATGCACTACTGGGCCCAGCAGACCTCCCAAAAACCGAGGAGCAGAGTAACGACGAAGGTTGGGGACCCTGTGGTTCAGGACAGTGGAGGACAGTTCCCAAGGACTCGTCCGCTGCCCCCTGATGGCGCCCCCTCCTCTCCAGGCTCTGCAGTGCACCATTACCAGCCTGACCTTCTGGGACCCTCAGTGCCAGGCTGAGGACAGCAGCGGCCAGCTTGTCTTGCGCAGCAGCTACTCCAGGTGTGGCATGGAAGTGACGGCGGACAAGATCAGCAATGAGGTACATGTCAGGACCCACTCCGGCTGGGCACAAGGGTGGTGGTCTCGGTCGGCTCCGTCTTCCCGTCCTAAAGTGGGCACACTGGGTGGGATGCTATCCACCACCCTTTCTGGCTCTGACCAGCGCCTTGACTCTGTCCTTGTAGGTGGTCGTCAATTTCCCACCGGGCTTGTCACCACTACGGGTGAGATGGATGGTCGCCGTGCTACCGACCTAACTCAGGGTCTGCTGCTCTGGTGGGCGGGCCGGGGGGGAGTCCCTTCCTAGCCAGGGCAGGGCCAGGCCTTGATCCTGGCCAGCGTGTGTCTCTCCTGTACCTCACTGTCCCTCTGTACCCTGGGAGCAGTGTCCTGAGCCCCCTGAGTTGACTCTAGCACACACTGGCGGGGTAGCTTTGAGTGAACCATTTGCCTTCTGGGCCCTGGTCACTGAGATGTCATGTGAAAAGTGGTCACATAAGTCTGGCACCAATGGCATTGTTGTTGTTGCTGTTGTTGAGACAGGGTCTCACTCTGTAGTCCAGACTGGTCCTGAACTCCATATGTAACCGAGGCTGGCCTTGAACTCATGGCAATCCTCCTGCCTCAGCCTCCCAAGTTCTGGGATTATAGGCATGTGCCACCACACCACACCTGGCTATCTTTTATGTGGTGCTGGGGAACCAAGTCCAGAGCCCTGTGCTTGCTAGGCAAACCCCCTAATCGCTGAGCTACACCCCTAGCCCCACCGAGTACATTCTTGATAAATACTAGCCTTTTTAGGGTAGGGATGAGGGTGTGGTAACCCCAGGCCATGACTACTGCCAAACCCCACTCTTTACCACCCTGGCCAGTGCCACCCAGACTGACCGAGTCTCCTTCCTGGGCTCCCACAGAAAAAGGTGAACTGTGCCAACCTGGACAGCCTTGCCCTCCAGCTGGGCCTCTACCTCAGCTCACGCTTCCTCCAGGCCTCCGGCACTATGGAGCTGGGGCAGCAGGGCTTTGTGCAGGTAAGGGCTCCCCGGGCCCCCCAGGCTCCTGGGTCCCGGATGGACCTTTCTTTCCACCATTGCTACAGAAAAGATAACAAGAACTCAACTTCCAGAGGAAGAAGGCAGCCAGCCTGGATGTACAGGGGAAGGACAATGTGGGTTGGCATTGCCTAGAGACCCTGAAAGGCATGGCACCCTGTTCCCTTCCTGTGTGCCCCAAGCAGGCCCTGGCCTGTCCTTCCGCCTCAGGGGTCAGCAGTGAGAACTCTTCCTTCTGGCTTAAGAGAGCAGAGGGGACGGGTCTAGTTGCTCTGGCTGGGCATGGTGGTGCGGAGCCTGTATTTCAGTACTCTAGGAGGCTGAGGCAGGAGAGTCACAAGTTTGATCCCAGTTTAGGCAACTTAGTAAGATCCAGCCTCAAAATAAAAAGTTGAGAGAACTCTGCTGTAAAGAATAAGTGAGTCATTTGTGGGAAAAGGAATGTACCAATGTCTGAGACATGACACACGCACGCGCTGGTTTGTCAAGTTGAATGGAATTATCTATCACGGATATACATACTAACGAAAATAATAATCTTGGGGAAAAATTAAGAAACCAATGAATGGAAAATAAAAAGTTAAAAAAAAAAGTGGGGATGTATTTCCATGCAAAGGCCCTGGGCTCCATCCCCAGTATCATGTGCACATATGTCCACATGTATGCACACACACACACGTTGCCCTCACCTGTCCTCTCCCCTCCCCGGCCAGGTGAGCGTGTCCCCATCGGTCCCTGACATCATGCTGCAGCTAGACACCTGTCACCTGGATTTGGGGCCTGACGTGGAAAAGGTGGAACTCATCCAGGGCCGGGCCGCCAAGAGCAGCTGTGTGAGCCTGCTGCCCCCCAGCCCTGAGGGTGACCTGCGCTTCAGCTTCCTCCTGCGCGTCTACGCGGTGCCCACACCCAAGGCTGGCACCCTCAGCTGCACCGTGGCCCTGCAACCCAGGACCTGGTCTCAGGTGAGGGGGGCCTGGGCCAGGCCCAGCCTCAAGGATGACTCCTGAGTCTGGGATTTGCAGACAGGAGGGTGGCAGCCCAGCTGGCAGGCGGCCAGAGCCACACAGTCCGGCTGCCAGGGACACACTTGCTGCCACCCTGAAGCAGCAGGCATGTGGGGACTATGAAACCATCCACTCATCTGTCCATGTATTTGCCCACCCATCCACCCACCCATGCATCTGTCTGTTCATCCATCCACCCCTCCCTCCACCTGTCCACCCCTCCGTCCCTCCCCGTCCATCTGAGTCACGCACCCAGCCGCTGTCGCTGTCTGTAACCATCTGCCCATTCATATCCCTGATTTCTGGCATGTGCTGGGGTCAGCACTTCACTGTCCAGTGAATCTAAGGCCCTCAAGTCCTGGACACACTCAAAGATCACCTGGGTCCTTGGACACAGGGCATCTCCAGCATTCAGACCCTCTCTCAGTGTATGAAGCTTTGGGGGCCATCTCAGTGGCCTCCCCCAAAGCTTACGAGCCTGGGCCCTGAGGCAGCGCTGCCTTACGTCCAAGCCATGGTCGCAGGTGCACAGTGGTCCAGCAGTACTCTTGGGGGCTCGGTCCTCCCAGAACTCCCAGAAATCCCTGCAGCAGCCAAGGATCCTGTACCCTCCCACCTGCCCCAGGACTTGCCCCAGGCTTCCAGCTGAAGTGGGGGATGGGGGACCCACAGCCAGGGCCCCTGGCTAGACGGTGATGAGCCGGGGTCTCGGAGCCAGGGGAGCCTGCGCTGCCCCGTGGCCATGCTACACACAACCTTCTCCCTCTCCAGGAAGTCCACAGGACCATCTCCATGCGCCTGAACATCGTCAGTCCTGACCTATCTGGTGAGTCCCCTGTGCTCTCTCTCGGGTTTGTTCCCGTGGCTGGGGCTGATCAGAGGATGCGACCAGGCAAATGGCATTGAGATGCAGCCCCAGAAGGACACAGGGCTTCCCAGAGTCCCAGAAACGTCCTGCATTTTAAAGATGGAGACCCACGCTGGGTACGGTGCAGTGTACCTGTCATCCTAGCACTGAGACACTGAGGCAGATGAGCCCAGGGTGGGGGCCTAGGCCCCGCCCCCGTGCAGGGGGACTCTGGCTCCCATCCAGCGCTCTGCCCCTGGCTTCCCAGCTGACCCTGCCGAGGACAGGCCCCGAGTGGGGGCAGTGCCGGCCCCACCTTCTTCGACGTCCCCCTCTTGGACACTCAGCCCAAAACCCCCCAGCCCCTTCACTCGTTCCCCTGGGCCCAGGCCCCCTGCAGGTAGAAGAGCCCCCAACACTGGCAGCAGACCCACCATCCAGGCAGGGACGGTGTCCCCAGCTGCCACCAGCACCAGGGAAGCTGAGAGCTAAGAACCTGCTGCCCAGGTGGGAAGTCAAAGACTGAAGGGGCACCCAGGATGCAGAAGGGACGAGACATGGCACAGCCCGAGAACAGAGCTGAAGAGCCCACAGGGTGCTCAGGCCCAGTCCTGTCTGGCATAGGCTCAGAGAGGGGCAGACACTGACCCAAAGTCACACAGCTGGACAGGCCCCTCTCCTCTCACTGATCCTATCTCTGCTCCCTGAAAAAGGCTTCTCTGCAGCCTCGGAGGCAAACGCCTGGCCCAGAGAGCCTGGCTGGCTGGGTCCCTTGGGCATATGGTCATAGCTTAATGCGGGCCTTGGATATGACAGCCCACTTGCTAGATGAGGAGACCAAGGTTCAGAGAAGTTAAGGTCAGTGAATGGGGCCGGGCTCAGTGGTGCAGGCCTGTAGTCCCAGCACTCTGGGAGGCTGAGGCAGGAGGACCTAAATTCAAGCCTGGCTTGGGCAGTTCAGCAATTTGATAAGACCCTGTAAGGGCTGGAGGAAAAGCTCAGCCATTAAGGTGCCTGCCTAGAAAGCTCAAAACCCTGGGTTCGATTCCCCTGCACCATATAAACATGGCGTGGTGGGACACACCTGGAATCCTAGCACTATAGTGAGCTCAGGACCAGCCTGGACTAGAGAGCAAGACCCTGTCTCAAAAAAAAAAAAAAAAGGCCTTGTCTCAAATCAACCAACCAGGAGCTGGGGAGTCAGCTCAGTGCAAAGGTCCTGGGCTCAGTTTCTGGTTGCTGTCTGACTGAGCTGGGAGTCACAGCAAAACTTGTGCTCCTGGCCAGCACAACGGGGCCGGGGGTGGGCTAGGACAGGCAGGAGCAGTGGCACTGACCGCCCTGCCTCCCTCTGTGGCACAGGTAAAGGCCTCGTCTTGCCCGCCGTGCTGGGCATCACCTTCGGCGCCTTCCTCATCGGAGCCCTGCTCACCGCCGCGCTCTGGTACATCTACTCACACACACGTGAGTGTCCCGGCTCCACCCTGCCAATTGAGGGTGCTGGGAAAAGCCTCTGAGGGGGTGGGGAGTCCTGGTGGGCACCCTGACCTCCATCCCCTGCTCCCAGGTGCCCCTGGCAAGCGGGAGCCTGTGGTGGCAGTGGCTGGCCCGGCCTCCTCCGAGAGCAGCAGCACCAACCACAGCATCGGCAGCACACAGAGCACCCCCTGCTCCACCAGCAGCATGGCGTAGTGCCCGGCCAGGAGCCCCGGGGGCCCCCAGCCCACACCCAGGAGGACACACCCAGCTGGCCGGGATTCCACGCCACGGCCCGGCACCTCGGCACAACCCAGGATGCAGAGCCCTTTGCCCCTGCCCCTCACCCACCTCAGAAGCCCGCTGCCAGTGGGGGCCCCACCCAACCCTGTGGATTCTCCAAACCCTGGACCTCTAGGACGCACCTGCCCAGGACGAGGGAGAGAGGAGACCACTGCCCTGTTCCTCCACATCGCTGCAGACCTTCAAGTCCTGCCCCAAACCTGGGCTGGAGTGAGACGTCATGACTGGCCCCAAGCAGGAGGAAGATGGGTCAGCGGGGCCACCTGGACTGGACTGACACTGGTGGGGAAACAAGCCAGTGGGTACCTGGGCGGGGAGCCCGGAGTGTGACAAGGAGCAGCAGGGTGGGAGCCTAGCTCCTCTCCTCTGCTGCCGTGTGGGAGACTCCTCTGGGCCAGCAGGGGGGGCGGCAGGTGCGGAGTGGCCAGGCGCCTCATTCTGGGTCCGACCCTTTGTATCCAGCATCAATAAATCAGACACTAAATCAGCGCTGGGTGAAGGGAACGGGACTTTGAAATGCAGGGCTGTGGAGCTGGCAAACGCTGGTAATCCCAGCACTCTGGAAGGCTGGGGCAGGAGGATTCCAGGCTGGAGCCCAGCCTCAGCAAGACCCTGCCTTCTCAAAATAAAAAACAAGGTGGGGATGTAGCTCAGTGTAAAGGCCCTGGATTCAACCTCCAGTACCAAAACAAATACAAACTGGGGGCACAGGCCATTGTTGCTGAGCTTGGGCTCCACTGGATGGCCTGGTGGCGAGCGTGGCATCCTGGTCAGCAGCAAGTGGCCGGGCACAACAAGCTCAGATTCAGCCAGTCCTACAGGTCACCCACCTGGTATCATGCCCAAGTCTGCAGCTATCAGAAGCCTGACACCAGGAGACCCCGCCCACACTTTCTGGGCAGAGAACACAGGCTCCCAGCAGCTTGGGTTCCAGTTTGGACCCGCGGTGCTGGAGGAATGGCACAGCAGTTAGAGTGCCTACCTAGCAAGTGCAAGGCCCCGAGCTTGATTCCCCAGCACCTTGTAAGCAGGGGGTGATGGCACATGCCTTTAATCCCAGTACTTGGGAGGCTGAGGCAGGAGGATTGCTGTGTATTAGAGGCTGGACTGGGCTACATAGTGAGTTCAGGACCAGCCTGGACTATAGAACAAGATCTTGTCTATAAGTTAAGTACATAAATAAATAGAGCCAATTCTGATCTGTCACTCTCTGGCTGGGTGACTAGCAGCCCCTGTGGCTTCTCGACATCAGCCACAACTCCCTCATCTGTAAAATGGGTACAGTTTTCTCACAAGGTCTGCAAAGCAATGCCTGATGGGTAGCCATCAGTCCAGTCTTTACATGTCTTGGGCCACCTGATGCTTAGAGTGGGGCCTGTCCCAGGCCACATTCCAGTTCCTATACCAGTCACAGTCCCCATCTGATAAGGGAGCAGGATATTAAGAATCAACCAAAAGTTTTGCTGTTTCTTTAAAAAAAAAAAAGAGGAAAATAAAAAAGAAAGAGGTTTTTAATTTAGTCAAGCCAGGCTTTCCCAGGAGGCCCCAGGCAAGGGCCCTCTCCATTCCCAGGAGGCACAGGGAAGGGGACTTGATGATCCAGGACACTGGAGGACTCCAGGCCTGGCCAGGCAGCCCACACAGGAAGCTGGGTCTGAGCCAGGAGGCAGGTGGGGCCCCAGCAAGGCCCCACTCACTGATTGCATGGGAAGGGAGGAAGGTTAGCCCAAGGCCGGGGCCCTCAGGTGGGCGAGCGTGTCCTCCCAGCCGTGTCCTCCCAGCCCTCTTCTCCACACCCTGGCCACACCCTGGCCAGTCCCAGCAGGTTCCAGGAAGCAGAAATCAAAAGGCACGCGGCATGAGAAGTTCACAAGCGGCAGGTGTGGGCAGCGCCCAGCTCCAGCCCACCCCACCGCCGAGGCTACTGGGACATGGAGGGCACCAGCAGCTTCAGGACACCACCCACCAGGTGGAGGCTGCCGGTGACCAGCACGTGGACAGCAGCAGCCTCCCGGAGCACGCTGGCCCCGCTGCTGGCGGTGGGGTGTCCCAGGAGGCCCCTCAGGGGGCTGGGGGGCTGAAAGATGGGGTCCCGGCCTTGGCTGATCCACTGCAAGGCGTGGGCGATGCAGCTGAAGATGAGGGAGCCGCTAGGGTGGGGCGGGTGGGGAGCCAGCAGCAGGGACGCAGGGGCCCCTGGCTGCGAGTTCGGGGGGCTCCACAGGTCTGGGTTGGCCTCCTCGTCCAGGCAGCTCCAGTGCTGCTGGTGCTTGAGGCAGCGAAGCAGCACTTGGTCCAGGGTCACCGTGAAGTTCTGCTGGTCTGTGGCCCGGAGCCGGGGCAGGGAAGGGGTCACGGTGAGCATACTCCATACCCCGTGCCTCCAGACTCTGCTGATGTCCTCAGCCAGGACGCCATGAGGACACTGAGGCTCGGGCGAGTTCCACAACTCGCCTGAGGTCCAGGAGGCACGGCTAAGCAGTCCGGCTCCAAGCTCTGCCCCGCAAGGTCCCTGACCGCCCCGTCCTCCGCTGTGAGGCCACATGTCCACACGACAGCACACGTACTGCAGAGAGGCCGGCTTATCGTACAGAGCCCGGAACTCCCCAGACAGTTCGCTGCAGGCCTGAGGATCTGCCATTCTGACAATATTTCACATACTTTTTTTTTTTTTTGAGACAGGGTCTTACCAAGTTGCTAAATTATGAATTGCCAGGCTGGGTTCACACTTGCCATCTTCCTGCCTCAGCCTCCTAGAGTGCTGGGATTATAGGGCCTGTACCTCCAGGCCCGGCATGTTTTTTCCCATGATGCACAGTATAAAGTAAGTATGATGATGTGGTCACTGTCCAAGTATGCACACACCCTGGGACAGAGGTACCACCGGCCAGTGCTGGCCCCCCCTTGTGCAACTTTTATCTTTGCAGTACGGGGAGGGGGGATGGGGGGGGTACTCTGCACTGCCCTGAGCTACATCCCAGCCTTTTTAATATTTTACTTTGAGACAAAGTCTCACTAAGTTGCTAAACTGCCTGAGGTAGTTAATGTCCTCCTGCCTGCCTGGCAAGTCCACAGCCAGCCTGGCCACAAAGTGAGTTCAGGCAGGACCAGCCTGGGCTGTGGGCTACAGCAGAGAGAGACCCTGTCTCAAAAAAATAAATAAATAAATAAAATAAAGACTGTCCTGCCTCAGTCCCTCAAGAGTTCTGGTATTACAAGCCTATGTCACCATGCCCAGCTCTACTCTATGTTAAGTAAATGCTAGTCTAAACTCACTAAAGCCATCTCATTAACCATCAATGGGCTCTAACTTACACTTGAAAAAAGATCTCCCTAATAATTCTTTCTCAGAGTATTGCATCTACATGATAAAATCCAAAATGTACAAATGAATACTTCTACAACTAGAAATAAAAATCAGCCATGCATGGTGGCAAATCCCTGTAATCTCAGCATGGGCCACACAGAGTTCAAGCCAGCCTGGGCTGTGCAGCGAGACCCTGTCTCAAAACAAAACAAAATAAATACTTCTACAACTAGAAATAAAAATCAGCCATGCATGGTGGCAAATCCCTGTAATCTCAGCATGGGCCACACAGAGTTCAAGCCAGCCTGGGCTGTGCAGCGAGACCCTGTCTCAAAACAAAACAAAATAAAAAGTCGGCTGTCCTCCCCAGGCCTGCAGTCGCGGCAGAGCAGACCACCTGGGCACCCCGGCCCAGCCACCCCAGGGGGCACCTGCCCCTCTCACCTGCATTGCCTGAGGATGACACCTCGGTCAGGTTGGGGCAGAAGACAGCATAGTCAAACTGGCAGGGCTGGAGGACCAAAAGGAAAGGCCTGGGTCCGGCTCCTGAGAGGATGACTCCCACGCTGACACCAAAACAGCCCGCCGCACCCACGTGTGGGGCGCCGCCCTCTTGCTCTCAGCTGCCCCAGAGTACCCGCCTGGCCTGCGGCCTGGTGGCACAGGCACATGTACTACACAAACAGGGACCAGCAGCCGGAGTGGGGGACACTTGCTTAAGGTAGCCCAGCAAGCGAGTGGGCTCCACGCCCAGGCCGGGCGCTGGCAGGCACAGCCTCAGCTTCCGGGCTGTGCCACAGGAGGTGATCCCCAGCGCTACTTGGGCACTGACGGCTGACATCAGCCTCCTGTACCGAGAAGGGCCTCTAGGCTCTTTAAACCCAGGGGCTCCTTCACCACACTTGAAAAGCAAGTGCCCTTAGGGACAACCCATTTCATGGTGAGGAAGCGGAGGCACAGAAAGGCCAGTGGCTAGAGAGACGTGCTGTGTGAGTCTAGGGCCACATCGCTCCCGACCACGCGGCCCCCTCAACCCCGAGCTGCAGTCTGACAACCAGAGAAAGCAGGCACGACGCATGACCAGGCGCCCCCCCTCCCCCCCGCCCCGCCAAAGCCTGGCACTCCACATTGGGTCCTCAGCACTGTTCAGGGGACAGGGAATCCAGGCCCAGCCAGGGTGGGTGAGGGAGGGGTGTGTCATGGCCCCAGCCAGGGATGCTGGGCTTCTGGCCACCCACGCGCCGCATCAGGCCCTCACCTGCAGCAGCTTCAGCAGGGCCACAGAGTCCCTGTCCCCAGTGGAGTTGAAGAGCAGGACACGCACTTCGGGCCCACTGCACAGGGAGAGAGGGGTCTGAGTGGGGCCATCCTCTCTACCGGTCCACTCTGCTGCACCCCAAGCCTTGTCCACCTCCCTGCAACGCCCCACCTTCCCACTAACCCACCCCTGCAGAGGGTGGCCCCACCGGACACGCACCCCGTGGGCATCTCCTGGCGCCGCACTTGCAGGGCCTGGCGGAACCAGCGCACACAGGCCTGCACGCTGCTGGTGGTGTGTGCGCCATCCAGGTACCAGGTGAGGGGTCCCCGCCGCAGCACCTGTGTCCTACCGGGCCACTCTGTGTCCCGAAGTCCTGGCGGAGGCAGGAAAGGCAGTGCTGGGTGCCCTCCCCCATGCCGAGCTCACCTCTGCACACAGCCCGGCGGCTGCTCTCCCCATGTGCTATCCTCTGCACGCTATGCAGAGCTGATTCCCCCGAGACTTTTTGTTTCTTTTTCTTTTGAGACAGGGTCTCGCTCCATAGCCCAGGCTAGTCCTGAACTCACTATGGAGCCCAGGCCGGCCTTGAACTTAGGGCAGTCCTCCTGCCTCAGCCTCCCGAGTGCTGGGATCACAGGCGTGTGCCACCACGCCTGGCTTATGTGGTGCTGGGGAACTGAACTTGGGTACTTAGCACTTGACGTAATGCTTGCTAGGCAAGTGCTTTAACCGCTAAGCCATTCCTCCAGCCCCATGTAGCTCATTTTTAAAATTTTTGATGCTGACAGAGTCTCACTAAACCGCTGAGTTGCCTACGCTGTGGCAATAACTTGTGATCTTTCTGCCTCAGCCTCAGAGAGTGCTGGGATTGCAGGCCTGCCTACTGGCCCAGCTCCTCCGGCCTCTGTCTAGCGCCAGTCGCTGGGTGTGCAGTTGGGGCTCCTGGACTCTGGCAGGCCACCCTCAAAGGGCGCTGCTCTCGAATTCCCATGTGACACAGCAGCCTGAGCTCACAGGGCAGCAAAGACATGAGATCAAGAGCTGCCCCAGGATACCCCAGGCCTGGCACACAGTGGGCACACCAAAACCATTTGTTGAAGGGCCCTAGCAGCACGAGCACCTACTGTGTGCTAAGAGAGTCAGGGGGACACGAAACAGACGGACTAACAATGACAATGCAGAGACAGCAGCTCTCACTGCTGGGCGCCCCCGCCACATCTTTCAGGCTCTCGGCTCAGCATTTATGATGTCACCTCACTGACCCTTCACGTCAGCCCTCAGCAGGGCGTCCTAGTCATCTCCATTGACAGATGAGGAAACTGAGACTCAGAGAGATTCCTGAAGGTAAGGGAGGCATGCTGACCCCGAGGTGCTGTCCCCAGCTGCCCAGTCCCATCAGAGGGCCGGGTTCTGGCTGCGCAGGAAGGGCTGACTCACCGCGCCGCATGTGGGCTGTGGGCTGGAACACGGGCGCCAGGGGCAGTTGCCGTGGGGTGCTCGGCCTGCACATCTTCAGCTCCCCAGAATCTGCAGGGCATGTGAAGCGCAGGGTGCTCAGGACCCCCCAAGACAGACACCCGACACGCCCGCTGCCCACTCCGACCTCAGCGGCCCCCTCACCCTGGAGCTCCTGCCGCTGCAGCCAGCAGTGGGCGAGCTGCAAGGCTAGAGCTGCGTTGGGCCTCTGGTGCTCGCCCTCCAGGCCCAGGGCCAGCGGCGGCCCTCCTTCCTCCAAGGCCTCCAGCGGCGGGCACAGGTAGAGAGGACACTGGGGGAAATGCGTAGCCGCTGGTCAGCAGAGCAGCCGCCACCCCCTTGATTATCACTGCCCACCCCCCCAGAGCCCACCAGCCCAGCTCCCAGAGCCCAGAAGGTCTCCAGGGGACAAGCGGCTGGCCCAGCTCCCTCACTGCACGGATGAGCAAACGGAGCCCCACGGGAGAAAGTGTTTCCCCAAGTCGGGACACTTGCCACAGCCCCGTCCAATCAGACTCACGGAGATCTGCTGGGCTCGCTCCCTCAGCACAGCCAGGGGACCTTCTGGCTGGAGCACCGTAAAGGCAGGGACGCCGCGCTGTGGGTGGGCCAGGGACAGTGAGTGAAGGAGAGGCCGCAGGCACTCTACACCCTCCCCTCTGGCCGCTACAGACTGGGACCTGGGCTGCACTTAGCCTCATATCCCTTGGGTTGCAACGGGGAAACTGAGGCCAACGAGGGGTTCAATCTGCTGTCACGGCAGAGCCAGAACAAAACCCACTCCACTGATGGCCAGGAACTCATCCCGAACAGGACACAGTGGCCCTGCCCAGCCCTGGCACGCACCGCCCCTCCGCAGGCCACCTAGTCACCTTAAAGATGCCCCCTTTCTGCCATGCAATCTTCTCTACTGTGTCTCCCAGGAGACTGGTGTGGTCAATGCCCAGAGCAGACACTCCACACACTACGGGCTTCCTGTGGGAGATACAAGGGCCATAAGGCCCACCCCGATCACAGGCAGCAGGTGTGGCCTGGGCTCCCGGGCCCACCCTGCCCCAAACAGCTGCCCCTACCTGATGATGTTGGTGCAGTCGTAAGCCCCGCCGATGCCCACTTCCACCACTGCCAGATCTACCTGCAAAGGCGAGTGGCATGGCAGAGGGCAGGTGTCTGGGTACCCCCAGGGTACAGAGTCCCCAGCCTGCTGAGGTTCCCACCCCCAAGGCCTTAGGTGTGGGGGTCAGGGAGGGAGCACGCACCTTCTCCTGGAGAAAGATGTGGAAGGCCATGAGCGTGAGGAAGCGGAAGTAGGCGGGCATGGAGACAGAGCTGCTGTCCTGTGGCACAGGCACGCGTCAGGGCCCGGGTCCCTGCAGCACCCCGGGGCAGCCTGCCCGCCTGCCAGCCCTGCAGCCCAGGTACCTTGGTCTCCTCCAGCCGGTGGTAGAGGCACCAGAAGTGCCGGGTGAAGAGCTCGGGGCTGATGGGCTGTCCGTTGATGCGGATCCGCTCCCGCACCTGCACCAGGTGGGGAGAGCTGCCGGGAGACCAGGGGTCATCAGCCTCCCTTGGGGGCCCCATTCCTTCCCCTCCCCTACAGTGCATCATTGGGACACACACCTGACAACTCGCCTTGTGAAATCCTTCCTGGGGCTCCCCAAGGTTCTCAAGAGGGGCCCCTCCTGCACAGGGTCTCCTGGGCCCTCTGCAGGGGCTGATACCACTGGCCTGTGTGCCTCACCTTGTCTCTACCCCAGCCCCCCTGAGGTTTTCTTTTATTCCCCAGTACTGGGGAATGAACCCAGGGCCTCCATAGTGAGCGACATGCCCTTGGCAGACACAGGGTCTTGCTAGGTTGCTAAGGTGCCCTGGGCTGGGTGTGAACATGTGATCCTCCTCCTTCAGCTTCCCAGAGTGCTGGGACTCCAGGTCTGTACCACCAAACCCAACTCTGGAGTATTTTTAGCTCCTCCAGCCCCATCTGCCTCTTCTGACCTCCAGGCCTTTGCACCTGCTCTTCCTCCCACTGCCCGGCTCACCCCAGTCACTGCACAGGTGCTAAGAACCTTCCTCTGTGGAAGGGTAGAGAAGAGACTCAGTCCAGAGGATCGAGCGCGTTCTCTGGGCTCCACCACGTCCCCTGCTCTCCCCATCATCCTGACCAGTCGCTCTGCTAACATCTAACCATAATGTCCACCTGTCCTTTAGCCCCTGAGGACAAGGTTCCTTCTGCTGGTTCAAGCTAGATCCCTGGGCTGTCCACGAGGCCACATGAGCCCAAGTCATCCATTAGGGGTTTTTCTATAATAGGTATATGTGTGTGTGTGTGTGTGTGTGTGTGTGTGTGTATAAATATACGGACTAGAGGATAGCATAGTAGTTACAGCAAGCACAGAGCCCTGAGTTCAATTCCCCAGCAACATATAAGCCGAGTGTGGTGGTGCTTGCCTATAACTGCAGTACTTGGGAGGCTGAGGCAGGGAGACTGCCAAGTGTTTGAGGCCATCCTGCGCTACGTAGTGAGTTGAAGACCAACCTCGACTATAGAGCAAGACCCTGTCTCAAACAAAATAAACAAAAAGAACTCCTGAGGGAAAACATGCTACCCTGAAATGACCTTAGTCATGGTTTCAGGTACTCACAGAGGTGATCTGATAGGAGTATTCAAATAAAGCTGCGCCTGGCGGCACACACCTGTAATCCCAGCATTTGGAAGGCTGAGGCAGGAGGATTGTTCTGAGTTTGAGACCAATCTGGGCTACATAGTGAGTTCAGGGCCAGCCTGAACTACAGAGTGAGATCCTGTCTCAAAAAATAAAAAGAAAAAAAAGAGAGAGTAGTAAAAGAAAGGCAGGCTGGGGTTACAGCCAGGGGTGAAGCACTTGCCCAGCATGTGTGAGGCCCTGGGTTCCAACCCCAGCACTGAAAACACAAAACAAAACGAAACCCCAGGTGTGGTGGTATCTGTATTCCAACAGTCTGAGAAACTGAGGCAGGAAGATCACAAATTTGAGCCCAGCCTGGGTAACTTAGCAAGACCATCTCAAAACAGAAACAGAAAACACCTGGAAATGTATGTTCCCCCAGTACTGGGGTAAAAAATTAGTGCAAGAAAAGAAGGCAAAACCAAACTCAAATCCCAAGGAAACAACTGCCAGGTTAGAGCCACAACTTCACAGGTGCAGGGCACCACGTACAGACCCGGCTCCTACCACAGGGGATCCGCTACACACAGATGCCTGTGCCTCCAGCAGGGGGCACCGCCTCGGGAAAGCTCGGCTCTGAAGACAAGTAACAGGGATGTCAAAAACTACCTCTAAAATTTAAGCCCTCCCAAGCCTCCTTAGTGCAAAGACAACCGAACTGAAAACATTTCTAGGTGGTTTGAAGATTGTATACACGACTGTGCTATTCCTCCAGCCCCTACATTTTTATATATATATTAATTTAAAAGGATATCTGACACTTCCGGTCAAGAATTTAGCTTATACACTCAGGTTACTGTTACCATTTTAATTTTTTATTATGTAAATTCAAAACTGCTATAAACTTGGGCATATAGATATTCTGTTTTATTTATGAGACAGAGTCTCACTCTGATCCTGAACTCACTGCACAGCCCAGGCTGGCCTTGAACAGGGCAGCCTTTTGCCTATGCTTCCCAAATGCTAGAATTATAGGTGTGTGCTACCACACCGCCCAGTTTTTATGGTGCTGAAGAATCAGACTCAGGACCTTGTGCTCACCGGGCAAACACTCTAACCTGAGCTATGCCCCCAGCAACATACACACACATACATACATACATACATACATACATACATATTTTTTTTGTAGTACAGAGGATTGAACCCGAGTTCTAAAAATTTTAACTACATTCCCCAGCCCTTTTTAATATTTTTTTGAGGCAGAGTCTCATTAAGTTGCTAAACTGCCCAGGCTTATCTTGAATTTATGATCCTCCTGCCTCAGACTGCAGAGATTCTACAGGTGTACCAGCATGTCTGGGTTGGGCCAATGTTTGCTGAACAAATCTACACTGGGCAGAGAGACACTGGCTGACCTCCTCGGGTGACCCTGGCCTTGGTTCCAGAGTCCGCCAGAGAGCTAAGGGACACATCCTTCCAAAGTCATTACCTAAAGAACCCTGTCTTCAGGCCATAATTCCGAAGGATACGCTCAGTGAAGGCACAGGTGGAACCCTGAAAGAAAAAAAGGGCTCTGTGGGCAGCTGCCCCCCACCAGTCCACCGAGCAGACGCCTCCTCCGGCCCAGCTCCTCACCTTCCCCTTGGTCCCGGTCACATGGATGATATTCAGCCGGTCCAGGTCCTCCACCTGGGACAGAGAAGGCCCGCCTCAGCCTAGGACTCTCAGAGAGACGGGGCAGAGGGTGGTCCCAGGCTTGCCCTCTTTTACCTGCAGCCCACTCCGCGACAGGAACAGCTCCATGGCTTCCAGCTGTTTCTGGGGGTCACTCCGTTGGCGCTTCACCTGTTCCAGGTAGCTGGCATTGGTCTGCAGGGTGTTGAGCATGCGAACGGCATCCTGCAACCACAGTCCCCAGGTGGCAGGTTAGCTCACTGAGGGTCCTCAGGGACCGCAGCCAGCACACAGATGGCCAATGGGGCCTGCTGAGCAGCCCTGCAAGTTAAGCAACAGGGAGACAGGGAGAGGCAGTGGCATCGGTCCAGCTCTGGCAAAGAAAGGAGCCTGGGGCGGCTCAGCCTCACCCAGGGAGGGCTGGGCAAAGGGCGTGGCAAAGCTAACGGAGCTCGGAGCTCGGAGCTTGCTTTGCTTCCTGCTGGGGCTCTCAGGCTGCACCCCCGGGCTTTGCCTCTATGGTCATCGGCCCCTGTAGGGTGCTTGCCAGAACCACAGAAGGCCGGACTCAGAACTGTAGAATTTCTGGAGGCTCAGCCTGGGAGTCTGGGGTTCTAGGTTCTGTCCCTGAGTACAGCTGCTTGCAGTGATCCAGTGAGGAAGAGGGAGGAAGGCTTGGAGAGAGGAAGGTGCGCCCGGTCACAGAGTCCCAGGCAATGCCACACTGGCAGCTGCGGAGTGAACATTGTCCCCAGGACTCAGATCCCATTCTCTTCCTCAGGGCCTCACCAGTTGGTGAAGGTCCCATTTCCTTCAAACTAGTGACACCTGTTTGGCTGGTCTCTCGATACTCTGTCTCCCTGATTCTTGGGCCCTCCAGGGCCCCTGGTCTGGGCACTCCCAATTCCAGGCCTTGCTCTTTAGTCCAGGCTGGTTCTGAACTCACTACGGAGCTTAGCTTGACCTTGAACTCACAGCGATCCTCCTGCCTCAGCTTTCCTAGTGCTGGGCTTACAGGCATGTGCCACCAGACCCAGTCACCCGGCCACTTTCTGAAACAATTCCCTCCTTTCCTCAGCGTCTGAATTCTGCTGAACACCATCTAATTTCCAACAGATCAAAACATTACAGTGGGCCCTCATCCAACTTATTCAACAGATTTGGCATTGTGTGACGTCCAGCCCTTCCCTACAGTCAAAATTATATCTTTAGTTGGGTGTGGTGACACACGCCTGTAATCCCAGCACTAGGGAGGCTGAATCAGGAGAACCGCCATGAGTTTGAGGCCAACCTGGGTTACACAGTGAGCTCAGGATTCACATGGTCTGCAGTGCCAGACCTCGTCTCAAAAAAACAAAAACAACAACAACAAAAAAAAGGAAACAATTTTTCATCAACGCAGGTCATCAAGGCAGCCACTACAGGGCCAACTGAGGATCTACAAATAAAAAACATTCACAAAATAGGGACTTCCGGAAGCCCTTCAGAAAGTGGCAAGAATGCAACTGAGGAGTCAGGATTTTGAGGGCGACTGACAGCAGTGTGTCTTTTGCTGTAGTAAGTTTATTTAAGCGTGTACCATATTTTCCCACCACCCAAGTTCCTTTACAATCTAAGGCGGAGCGCTAGAGCCTCAGAATTTCCAGATCCCGCGGCCTGACTTCCTGGTCCCGGTCCCCACCCCCGGGCTGCACGACGTTCCCGCCCCCTCGACCCCCAGTCCAGGTCTCCCGATTCTCCCTGGACCCGCGGAGCCCGGATGCTGAGCGGCGCAGGCCCGGCCCACGTGTCATGGCACCACCGCCCGCCCGCCGGGCCGATACCTGATACTCCATGCCAGGTTCCTGAGGCGCCAGCCTCGCGCTCAACCCTCGCCGCACGGGGACCTCGCTCGTTGCTCCACGCGCAGAAAGAGCTGCCAGGGACAGAGCCGCACGCAGGTGGCTCCGCGCCCACGACATAGTCCTAGCGCCCGGGAAGCCTGGACCGCGCAGGAGACGCCCGCCCCTCTCGCCCCGCCCCCGACACGCCCCTGCTCTCCACCAATCAGCGCCGCTCGGCGCCCCCGCCCGCACCAATAAGAACCGCCGCTTGCTCGAGGTCCATCTTTGTGAGGGGCCATCGCCGGGCTGCCCCGCGGCGTCGCCATATTTCTGTGGGTCGCTCTCTTGGGGCGCCCTCTCGGTTAAAGGGGACGCGCGATGCTTTCACCGCCATCCTCTCAAGTTCCCTCCGCCTGTCCAAAATTAGCCAGGCTAAGTCAGCAGCCCTCCGCCCCTGCGCCAGACCCGAGCTGGCTCCGAGCCGGAAGGGAATGACAGAGCTGGATGACATCTTGAGGAGGTAACCGAATCCCGGGCTCAACACGCCCAGACTCGGGCAGGCCCCGAGGCCGCGGCCTCCGTGCCCTCGATCTGACAGCCACAGCCCGGGCGCTTCCCTTCCTCAGGGCCAAACCGATGCTGGGGGGCCAGCCGGAGCCCCCGGCGGGAAGCGGCACCCCAGCTGAGACCTGTGAGGTTTGGGAGAGATCTGCGAGCGGAGAGAGGGTGATCTGTGTGGAAAGCCAACAGCCCGAGAGAGAAGCACCCATTGGAAGGAACTGGCTCCTCCTGGCTCTCCTCCAGCGCCGGGATGCCAGCCCCGGCAGGGACTTGGAGGCCCGGAGAAACTTGGATTAAATTCGGCCGACATTAAAATGGGTTTAGGGAGGAAAGCCATGATCGGGTTTTCCTTGTGGGAGCTCCCTAGGGCTGCAGCTGTGTGAATGGCTTTGAGGACCGCTAGGAGGTAGGGACGGTAAGCCACCATTGGTACCCCGAAAAGACCCCCATTGGGACTAATAGGAAAAGGCAGCCTGCGAAATCCTAGCGGCCCGTGGGGCTCATGTAGGCTGGAGTGGAGCAAACAACACGCTGGGAAAATCTCTCAGATCAAAGGCAATCCTCCAGATGCCTGGTACCTTCCTCTCTCCCCAGCAGCCACGGAGCCTGTGCCAGTGCTGCGGGCCTGTAACCGCAGCTCTTGGAAGGCTGAGGCAAGGGGTTGTGAGTTCCAGGAATGCGTAATGAAACCCTGTCTCAAAAAGAGAAGGAAGCAAGCCTGAAAGAAAACTGGGCCTGTAACCCCAGCATGCTGAGAGGCTGAAGCAGGACAACTGCAAGTCCAAGTTCAGCCTGAGCAATTTATTTATTTTTATTTATTTATTTATTGAGACAGTCTCTTGCTGTGTAACCCAGGCTGGTCCTGAACTCGCCTTGGACTCAGCCATCCTCCTGCCTCAGCCTCCTAGTGCTGGGATTACAGGCGTGCACCACCACGCCCAGCCTACATGGTGCTGGGGAATCGAACTCGGGTACTTATTTCTTGGTAGGCGAGCAAGTGCTTTAACGGCTGAGCCATTCCTCCAGCCGGAGCCTGAGCGATTTAATGACTTAGTGAAACCCTGTCTCAAAATAAAAAAAAAAAAGGCCTGGGGATGTAGTTCAGTGTGAAGGTCCTGCGCTGGACCCCAGCCCTTACAACAATCAGCAATGGCCCTGGGTTCAAGGGGAGAGGGGGCTGGAGGCTAGGAGGGGACAGAGGAATCCTTTGCTTTCTAAATAAATAGACGCCCTTGCCCGCGTGCAGCGGAGTTCCTTCTACTTCACTTCCCCCTCTACTCCAAATAAAGTCACTTTCTACTTTCAAACTAAAATAAATAAATTCCCAAAATAAATAAGTGATGTTTGGGGAAGATTCCGTCACTGGGTGGACTTCTGCTATTAGCACATTGCTGGGGTGGCACACTTTGGCACCTGGGTCCTGTGGACAACAGGGAAGTATCGTCCTCTCGGGTTTTTTGTTTGTTTGGTTGGTTGGTTGGGATTTTTTTGGTGCTGGGAATGGAACCCGGGGCCTTTGCACTGAGCTACATGGTCAGTCTGTTTTTCAGTTTTGATTTTGAGACAAGGTCTCTCTTAATCATTAAGTTGTCCCAAGTTGAACTTGTACTTTTAATCCTCCTGCCTCAACCTGCCAGGGTTTGGGAAGCCAGGCCTGTACCAAGGGACCCAGCCAGCTTCTTTTTCTTTTTTTCTTTCCTTTCTTTCTTCTTTTTTTGAGACAGGGTCTCACTCTATAACCCATTCTGGTCCTGAACTCACTATGCACAGCCCATGCTGGCCTTGGACTTAAAGCACTCCTCCTGGCTCAGCCTCCTGAGTGCCGGGATTACAGGGGTGCGTCAACACGCCTGGCTTTATATGGTGCTGAGGAAACAAACTCAGGGCATTGCGCTTGCCAGGCAAGCACTTTAACGTCCAGATGCATGTAATTTAATAATTACATAAACATAATCATAAACTTTAATCCTTTTTGCTTATTCACTTCTCCCTCCCATGCACACACAAATATTTCCTTCATATCTGATCCCTGTTGACAACCAAGTACTTGAGACAGTCTCATTAAATTGCTAAATTGTCTCATTTCAAAAATTTTTTTTGAGACAGGGTCTTGCTCTGTAGTCCAGGCTGGTCCTGAACTCACTATGGAGCCCAGGCTGGCCTTGGACTCACAGCAATTCTCCTGTCTCAGCCTCCCAAGTGCTGGGATTACAGGCGTGCGCCACCATGCCCAGCTTGCTGGGCAATCGAACTCAGGTACTTAGCACTTGACTTAGCTCTTGCTAAGCAAGTGCTTTTAACTGCTGAGCCGTTCCTCCAGCCCCTCATTTTTAACATATTTTTATTTGAAACAGGATCTTGCTTTGTAGCCCAGGCTGCTCCTGAACTCACTGCAGCCCAGGCTGGCCTCGAACTCACAGCAGTCCTCCTGCCTCAGCCTCCCCGATGCTGGGATGGCAGGAGTGCACCACAACACCCTGGTCATTTTTACGTGGTGCTGGGGAATTGAACCCATGGCCTTGCACGCACTAGGCGAGTGCTCTCCCCACGGAACTTTGCCCCCAGCCCTGTCTCATTCTCTATGGGCATGAAATCACAGACACACCTGGACAACTACAGAATCCTAACGCAGGTGACAATATTTTTTCTGCATCTTTTTTTTTTTTCCGGTATTGGGGATCAAACCCAGAACCTTCACACTGAGTGAGCTACATCCGCAACCCACTGTTTGTGTTTTTATGACACAGCTGGACTTGAACTTGTGCACCTATGGCTTCAGTCTCCCAGAGCGCTGGGATCACAGGCCCTGCCACCTAGCTGGGCTGTATCTGGGCACTTTTACTGCTGAGAGTACATGAAGCGACAGGGTTGGGGCCAGGAGTGTTTTCACTTCCCTTTTCCCAGGGTGGTAAACTGCACCCGCCTTCTCTGTGGGAGATCGCCCCCTTCCCAGAATGACCTGGGAAGCTGGGTGCAGCCCATCTCACAGTGTGTCTCTGCGTTACCCTGCAGGCTGTGAACTTGAGCAATCTTTCCTTGCAGTGATCAAGTGCGCTGCCTCGCTCATCCTTGACCCGTTTTTCCAACGTCTGTTCATCCCTTTCTGGTCAATTGCAGCAGCACTTCACAGCCAGCTGTGGCAGTGCAGGCTTGTAAATCCACGATCAGAAGTTCAAGCCCTGCTTGTGCAACTTAGTAACTTAGCCAGACCCCGTCTCAAAACATAACTTTAAAAAGGGCTGAGGGTGCAGCTCAGTGTGAAGGCCCTGGGTCCCATCCTCACTACCACCAAAAAATAAAAAGGCTGGGGCCACACCTGAAGGGTTAGAATGCTTGCCTAGCAGGAGGGAGACCTTGGGTTTGATTCCCCCGGCACCACATAAAGATGCATGCCTGTAAGTAATCCCAGTCCTCAGGACGATGAAGAGGATTGCCCTGAGTTTGCCTGACTCCATAGTGAGTTCAGGACCAGCCTGGGCTCCAGAGAAAAGATCCTGTCTCACAAATAAATAAAAAATAAAACACTCTTTCACGTATCACAGATATTAGGCTTTGGTGCTGTCCTCTATAGAGCACGTATTTTTTCTAGATGTACCAGATCTGTGACAGGTGATGCTGGAGTCCCAGGTCGTGCCTCCAGGAAGGAGATGGTGGGGACAGTCCCTCAGATGGAAGGTGTCAGCGCCCGCTTGCCCATGTGCCCAGCCTGTACGTGACTCCCTTTCACCTTATCCAAGCACTCCAGTCTGGGTCATTCCCGCCATCTGGGCTGCACTAGGCCTCTCTGGAGCGGGTGGATCTGCTGCTGTGACTCCCGAGCCAGACCTCAGCCCTGGGCGGGA
Organism: Ctenodactylus gundi; assembly: GCA_004027205.1. NCBI lineage: Eukaryota > Metazoa > Chordata > Mammalia > Rodentia > Ctenodactylidae > Ctenodactylus > Ctenodactylus gundi. Next base: position 85,210 of record PVKB01004307.1, on the reverse strand, counting down.
ACACAGAGGCAGCCACACAGCAGACAGGAAGCAGCACTGATGATCCCGGGATCCAAATGGGTGTCATCGCAGCTGGGCAAGGAATCATGAGTGGGGCCAGGTTCCGAGACAAGTGGGCTACCTGTCGCCTGGACCTCAGTGTACTCCATGACCTCTGAAGAAAATTTTCAGATGATTTCAGGAGATGTATATATTTTTTGAGACAGGGTCTCCTTTCAGGAGCCCAGGCTGGCCTCAAATTCACAGCAGTCTTCCTGCCTCAGCCTCCTGAGTGCTGGGCTTACAGGTGCCACCAGGCTGTATCTTTGCATCCAGTACCTCATTCTGGACTATGCAGGTACTTAAGAGCTGACTCATTGGCTACTTTTTTGTGTGTGATGCTGGTGACAGAACCCAGAACTTAGCCAAGCACTCTACCACAGAGCTACACCACGACTCTTTGTTCACTGTGGTGTTAGGGACAAAACCCACCAACGCTCTACTGCCCCTTTTTTTAAAATTCTGAGACAGGGTCTCACCAAGTCACTTAGTTGCTTAGGCTGGCCTCAAACCTTCAATCCTCCTGTTTCAGCCTCCCAGCGTGCTAGGATTGCACATGCACACCACTGAGCCCAGTTCTTTTTTTTTTATTCCCCGAGGTGGCCTAGTGCCCCAGGGTGTGGAAACACTCATGCACATGTGGCTGGTCTCCTGGTGAGGGAGGTTTAGTTGCTTCTGGTATTTTCCATCACCAGCAACACTGCGTCCAGTGATGCTTCACGCTTGTCATTTCTTCCATGGGAGAACACAACCAAAGAATAAATTCCAAGAAGCGCAATCGCTGGGTCAAGGGTGAGTGGCGTGTGACATTTTCAGATCTGTTGCCACAGTCTCCCCACCAGCAGGGCGAGGCCAGCGTTTCTCACATATGCAGACTCAAGACGGTGTTTGCCAACTGAATAGTGGGAAAATGGATTGTCACGGCAAGTACCATTTGTATTTATTTACTCACTGTCTCTTCTGTGACACTAGAGATGGAGCCTAGGACCTCACACCAAGCTACCACCCCCAGCCCAGTTTATATTTTTATTTTGAGACAGGGTCTCACCAGATTGCCTAAGCTGGATACCAATGTGCAATCCTCCCCATTCAGTCTCCCAGAGTGCTAGGATTATAGGGATGTGCCACTGTGACCAGGTTGCTTGTAAGGACAACAGGGCCTTCAAAGTAGGCCGCGTCTCCAAATGGCTGCCGGAGCAGTGGGTGCTGGGCTCGAAGCCTCGCGTGCTGTGCCCCTGTCTCCATCCTGTGGGCTGGGGGCCGCCTGAGGACCTCTCCATCCTGAAACACTTTCTCCTCTGGGCTTCCAGTTCCTGTTCCTCCCCAGGGTGCACCCAAGGGCACATTCCCATCACCTCCATGGGGACTCTGGGCTCAGACCTCTCTGCCACAGTGGTCTCAGGTCCTAGGTCTGTGGTGACATCTGACTTTCTTCTTTTTGTTTTTGGTGGTACTGAGGGTTGAATCCTGGGCTGAGCTACATCTCAAATCCTTATTTTTTTTCCTTTTTTTTTTTTTTTGGAAAGTGTCTTGCTCTGTAGTCCAGGCTGGTCCTAAACACATTTTATATCCCAGACAGGCCTCAAACTCATGGCAATCCTGCTGCCTCAGCCTCCCAAATGCTGGGACTACAGGTGTATGTCATCACTCAGCTAGTTTGTATGTGGTGCTGGGGGACTGAACCCTGGGCCTTGCACAAGCTAGGCAAGCACTGTCACAACTGAGCTATCCCTCAGCCCCAAGCCCATTTTTTTTTGAGATAAGGTCTTAGCAAGTCTCCAAGTTGCCCAGACTGGGCTTGAACTTGCAATCTTCCTGCCCCAGCCTCCCAAAGTGCTGAGATTACAGGCCTGTGCTGCTGGGATTAGCGCCTCTAACCTTTCTTGACCTTGAGTCAGACCCATCTCTTTTACTTAAAACCTACCACTGTGTCATGTATGGTGGCCGACTTCTGTCATCCCAGCACTCTGGGAGGCTGAAGCAGGAGGACTCCAAGTCTGAGCCCAGCCTGAGCAATTTAGCAAGACCCTACCTCAGAACAGAAAAATTTTAAAGGCTGGAGATGTAGCTCAATGTGAAGGCTGGGCTCAATCCCCAGTACTACCAAAAAGAAAGAAAGAAAGAAAGAAAAGAAAAGAAAAGAAAGAGAAAGAGAAAGAAAGAAGAAAGAAAGGAAGAAAGAAAGAAACCTTCCAGTAGATCCCATGACTCAGGTTGAACTCCAGATGGCATCTTTCTGCTGCTGCCTCCTTTCTGGTCCTCAGACACACCAAGCTCATGCCCAGGGTGGCAAAATTCCACTACCGACCACTTAGCACTACAGGTATTTGTTTAACCCCTATAGCAGCCTGTTAAACACTATGATTTTCTTCACCAGATAGGTAAACTGAGGCACAGGGAGGTTATTCAGTTAGTCAAAGGTCACACCTCATGAATGCATAAAGAAACAGGATTTTTCCACTGGTTCTGTCCTCCGCCTGAACATTCTTCCCACAGAAGTTTGCATGCCCAACTCCTTGTTCCAGAAACTTTTGGCCACGTCCATTCTCATCATCCACCCTTTTGTACATTTTAAACTGCATGGTTATATTGGAGACCATTTTAAAATGAAGACCTTTTTAATGAGTGTTACAAATCACAGTATTAAAACCCTTTAAGCCAGGTGTGGTAATGCTTACATGTACTCTCAGCACTCTGGGAGGCTGAGGCAGAAGCATTACAAGTTTGAGCCCAGCCTCGGCAACTTAGACTTTCCCTGAAATCAAAAAATCAAAAGTGGACTGGGGATATAGCTTGGTGTGAAGGCCCTGGGCTCCATCCCAGTATTGAAATTGTATGAGACTATACACATATGATTTTAAATATTTTCCTCTTTTGTACAGTAAGCACGGGTGCTATGGTTTGGACCTGGTGTCCCCCACAGCTTCATGTATCCGGATATAGTGGGTAACTATGGGACTGGGTGCTGCTGCGAGGTGAGGGTGGCTGGATCTTTGCAGTTGGACCTGCACGGAGTGTGGGGATTGAGGGGCCCAGGGGAGAGCTTTCACTGAGACTGGAGACACCCACCCTGCTGTGGGGCCCAGCTGGCTGCTTGAACTAAGGAAGGAAGAAGAGACCTTGTCACAGCTTCTCCCTGGGGAAGCTCTGGCCCTGCCAGAGTCTGCACCCATCAGGGTGTTCCTCACTCACTTGGTTTTATGTCTACACCGCCCTCAGCAGCTCTGCAGCCTCTGCCATGTGCTTCCGCCTTGCCAGCTGCCTGTGAACCGACTGGGGAGACCTTCTGAACTGTGAGCTTGTTAAAGAACTTTCTACCTTTCAATTGTGGGTGCTGGGTATTCTGTCACAGCTACCAGCCAAATGGTTTGATGTTGTGGTGCTGGGGATTAAACCCAGATCCCTCATGCTGAGCTACATCCCAAGCACCTTTTACCTTTCATTTTGAGACAGAATCTCTCTAGTTGAACTTGCAATCCTCCTGCCTCAGCCTCCCAGAGTACTGGAACTATAGGCCTGCATCCCCACCCCTGGCAAAGACAGCATGCTATATTATTATATGCATCACGCCACGATTTGCTTTCTTCCTTTTTACAACTGGACTGTACTTTAATAACACCACGATCAACAGCAGCTGTGACAGGAACTGCGTGAAGCTCCTTCCTTGGAGACCTCAATCCCATGAATCCTCAGAGTGATCTTACAGAGTAGATGCTGTTTTTATGACTGCAGTGGCCTTCGTACTGGCCAAGGCCTGCTGGGCTCACACACAAGGGCGCTGCCTCACTGCACAGAAGAGAAACAGTGTGTAACTACCTTGCTGATTTGTCAGGCTCCAAGAATGGATTATCTTCATTTTGACACAAGGGGCCAGTTCTGTGCAAGAAAATTCCATGTATTTTATTTCTATTATTACAGGTTTTTTGTTTTTGTTTTTGAGAAAAAGTCTTGCTCTGTAGATAGCCTAGGCGGGTCCTGAACTTACTACAGAACCCAGGGTAGCCTCGGACTCGTAGCCTCCCCAGTGCTGGGATTATAGGTGTGGGCCACCACACCCGGCTTATGTGGTGATGGTACTTATGTGGTAAGCCCCCACTACACACCTATAATCCAATTTACATGCCTGTAATCCACTCCTCTAGACTGGGCCCCAATCTTCAAGAGTGTATAATTACATAGAAATCCTTAACAACCAAATACATGAAACTTTGGGGAACATTCCAGATCCAAACCACAATATTCTGCCCCTAGGCCCCAAAGACTCATATTCTTCGCCCCATGCAAAATGCATTTAGTCCTCCTCTAAGAGTTGCCAAAGTCTTAACTGTTCCCGTACTACTGAAAAAAACCAAGTCCAAAGTCTTCTGAGTCCCCTGGGACACAAGGCAAACTCTCAGCTGTGAGAACCTGTGAAAATCGAAGCTCCTCGAACCATACTTAATTTCCAAATACAGTAGCCAAGTTCCTAATTATGCCTACCATTGCACAACTACACTGTGTAGAAACTGAAACACAATACATTTCTCCTTAAGAGTTCTTAAAGGTTAAAGACCTCCAATATACAATGACATTCCAAAGGGAGGGATAGGAGGATAGAAAGTAATCAGACCAAAACAAGGTCTAAACCCAGTAGGGCAAGGGTTAAATCCTGTAGCTCCACGTCCAGCAACCTGGCTGAATTGTGGTGGGGTATGAACTCCAAAGGGCTCAGGTGTCCCACCCCTATGGCTGTGCCATCTTTTCTCCTGTGGGCTGGATCCACTCACAGCCTGCTGTGTTTCTCAGCTGATGATCTATGCCCCTGGCTTCTCCAAATTTTCGGGCTCCACTGCACCTCAGGCTTCTCCTTCACAACTTCCCACACTGTCCTCCCAGAGGCACGCTGCCTGGCTGCCAAGGCCTTCCTCTGAAATTTGGGTGGAAGCCTCCATGAACTCACAACTCTTGAGCTCTGCAAGCCTGTAAGCCAGGACCACGTGGACGTCACCAAGATCCACCACTGCCTTGAGCAGTAGTCTTGCTCCCTTGAGCCATGGTGGCAGCAGCTTCTTAGTGCCTGGATGGTGAAATTCCAGGGAGCTGATCCCTGGCAAGCATTTCCCTCAGTGGCCCTACAGGGAGCCCTGGGGTACTTTCACACAACAAGATCCCTTGCCTTTGCACCATTTAATAGGTAAAGGGTGGGATCTTGCTGATTCCTGAGATACTGTGAAGGCCTCTTTCTTACAGTCCTGATTCCAACTTCTTGGCTTCTGTTTAATGTTAATCTCTTGAACAACCAGATGCTTTTCCACTCCAGACTGCAAGCTTTTTACATCTATTCTCTGCCATTGTCTCCTCTTTCACTACAGAACTGGCTAAAAGCCACAAACAGTACCCACAGGGCAGCCTGAACATCAGTCTACCTTGAGATTTCCTCCACCAGAGTAAACAGTTCACCACCCTTAATCTCTGTTTCAGGCAGTCTCTGGACAAGGACAAAATGCTGACATTTTTGGGCAGAGCGTAGCACACGTGGTTTTTAGGCCCCGATACAGTCCTCCTTCCCATCTGACACTTCTTTTGAGCCTGGCCTTTCCAATCCACACTTTTGTCAGCATTCTGGTCTTCTAAGCTCTGACCAGAATCTCCCATCAAGCTCGGCTCAGAACAGTCCAAGACTTCTCCAGTCGGTATCCTCAAACCTTTCCAAATTCCTGCCTCAAACTAGTTCAAAAGGTTTCCAAACCACGGGGTCAGGTAAAGCACAGCAACCATCCCACTTCTCTGACACCAATTTCTGTCTTAGTTACTTTTTGGCTGCTGTAACTCAATACCCAACATCCTCAAATTTAGGGGAGGAAAGGTTCACTTTCTCTCACAGTTTCAGAAGGTCACAGTTCATTCAGGGGCGGCCGCTATCAGTGGAAGTACATGGCAGAGGCAGAGGTACCCGCAGCTCCTCATAGCATCACAGACAGGAAGCCACGTCAGGGCAAGTTGCATCTAGTTTCTTAAGGAAGGCAGGAAGCAGCTTATGTGTCCTTCCAGGTCTCATCTCTGTGATCAGCCCCTCCTGGATCCAGGTGTGGAAGGTGTGGTAACCTCACTACACGCCTGTAATCCAACTTACACGCCTGTAATCCACCCTTCTGGACTGGGCCCCAATCTCCCATCGGCATAGGATTCCATAGAAATCTATAACAACCAAATACATGAGACTTTTGGTGGACATTCCAGATCCAAACTATAATACCGAGGTCCCTTGGTACACACTGGGGTTGCCGAACGGTGTGCACTCCAGATGCCGCTGCTGACCAGAAAGGAGGTGGACCCCAGGAGGTGGTCCAAGAGACGGGAACTGGCTGTCAGTACGGATGAGGCCCTAGTCCTCTGCCAGCGGCTCACTTACTGCTGTGTGGCCAACTCGCGTCCACAGCCCGCGAGGTGTGGATCACTGCCATTAAACATTAATACCACTACATCTCTTGATACTCAGTACTGAGCTCTACAGCAAGGGGCGGTACCTTCGCCCCATTTCACAAGTGAAGGAACTGGGGACCAAAGATGAGTCACCTGCTAAGGTCCCCAGCTAGCAAGTGGCAGAACAAGAATTCCATCCCCAATCCCAGCACTCTGGAAGCTGAGGCAAGAGGATTGCTGTGAGTCTGAGGCTAATTTGGGCTGCAGAGTGAGGTCAGAATGAGGCTAGCCTATAAATCAATACCCTGTCTCAAAAATAATAATTCAACCCAAACCCAGGTGTGATTTAGTGGCTACCAATTTAACTCTCATCAAGCTTACAAATTCTTGGCTGGTGTTTTTAAACTGTATCGTGTTTTTTGAGACAGGGTATCATTCTGTAGTCCAGGCTAGTTCTGAGCTCACTATAGAGAGCCCAAGCTGGCCTCAAACTCTCAGCAACTCTCCTGCCTCAGCCTCCCGAGTGCTGGGATTACAGGCATGCGCCGCCACACCAGCTTGTGTGGTGCTGGGGAACTTGGGTGCTGACCACTGAGCTATTCCTCCAGTCCTGGTTTTCTTTTTGAAGTCAGCAGTACTGGAGACTGAATGTGGAACCATGTTCTCAGCCTTTTGAGATGGGGTCTGGTTAAATCACCTAAGTTGCCCAAGGCTGGGCTCAAGCTACGATCCGCCTGCTTCAGTCTCCCAGAGGCTGGGATCATAAGCATGTGCCACCATGTCTTGCTTTTCAGTGTGAAAGGTTTTCTTTCTTTGTTTCAGTACTGGGGATTCAACACAGGCTTCACACGTGCCCAGCTAATGTGCTTGTCTTAAATAATAGTGCGGGGTGAGGGGGGGCTGGAGAATGGCACAGCGGTTAAAGCGCTTGCCTAGAAAGCACACAGCCCTGAGTTAACTGCATAACCTGGGCATGGTAGCACGTGCCTGTAACCCTGTAATCCCAGCACTTTGGAAGCTGAGACACGAGGACTTCTGTGAGTCCAAGGCTAGTCTGGGCTACATATGAGTTCAGGACCAGCCTGTGCTACAGAGAGACTCTGTCTCAAAAAAATAAAAAATAGTGCATGCGAGGTGCATGTAGACATCAGCATCGTGTGACACTGTAAAACACATCTTGTCTCTGTGAGTCCTCACATAACTTTTCATGGAAGGTGGGCCCTGAGACCTAGTTCTCAACAAGACAAGGGCCTAGTAGTAGTAAAAATGGCTTAGTCATTGACAGGGGTGGAAATGCCAGGCCAGAGGTGCCAGGTTCCACCCTAAGGCCATTACTGGTCCCTGTCCCCAGCTGGCACGTGCCTTGTTAGGTGACTGGGGTCATCAGGTCATTAGTGTTACACACTTTAACTGGCTCTTACTTCAATGGAAGGCACCACAGCTGGCAAGGGGACCCACGAAATGCCCCTGTCCTCTGCGCCTGGGGTAGCGCCACTCTCCTGCCCCTCAGTGAGGGAGGCCAACCTACTACGGGCCCCTGGGGAAGTCACTCTACTCCTCCAGGGCTCTGATCTCCAAGGCGAGGGTGCAAGCCATTCCAGCACTGAGAGGCCAGGGCAGGAAGGCCTCAAGTTTAAGCCCAGACTGGGGTTCAATCCCCAGTCCCAAGCTCATCTGTCCCAAGCCTGGTCACCTGAGGCCTCCCCTCCTTGGCATCGGGGCCGGAGCTGTGGGTGAGCTCTGGTGACAGAGATCACTGCCAGCACTCTGGGCACTGTGAGCCATCACGGAGTAAAGTGGTGTCATGCGATGCCCGTCTACTGGAGGACACTGAGGCTGAGATGGGCCCCCACTCCAAGTGTATCTTAAGTCCAGGGTGGCTCTGCAGGATCTAGCCAGACTCCTTATGTCCCTGGGACCAAGAGTCCTCATCGATCAAAATGTTCCCAGCTCAGGGCCATGGTGAGGCTGACCGAGGCATGGGGTCAGGGCCCTCCAGGAGCTGAGTTTAGAAATCACTAGCCAGGGCTAGGGCTCGAGAGTTACAGTGCTTGCCTAGCATGTGAAAGGGCTTGGGTTCAGTCCCCAACACCAAATAAAGATTAGCTAGGCATGGTGACACAGGCCTGTAACCCAAGCATTCTGGAGGCTCAGGCAGGAGGGTCGCCACGAACGTGAGGCCAGCCTGGGCTTTATGTACGAGTTCAGGACAAGCCTGTGCTGCAAAAGACCCCCGTCTCAAAAGAAAGAAGAAACAGCTAGACAGCTAAGCCAGCCTTCCCAGTGATCTTGCCTGCTACACCTGTTGGAACACAGGCAATCGTGACCCTACAGCTGGGCACGGTGATTCGTGACTATAATCCCAGCACTGTAGGAGGCTGAGGCAGGATAGCTGTTCTGAATTACAGGTCAGCCTGGGCTACATAGTGAGTTCAGGTCAAGCCTGCACTATGGACTGGAGACCCTGTCTCAAAAAATAAAATAATCACTAGACAGCTAAACCTGCCCTCCCTCGGACCTCACCCACTATAGCTAAGGAAACACAGGCAATTTCTCTTTTTATTTTTAGACAAGGTCTGGCTGTATAGTCCAGGCTGGTCCTTAACTCACTAAGTAGCAGCCCAGGCTGGTCTCAACACATGGCATTCCTCCTGCTTCAGCTTCCCAAGTGCTGGGATTACAGGCATGTACCACCATGCCTCCTGGCTTGTATCGAACTCGGGGCTGTGTGCTTGCCAAGCAAGTGTTCTAATGGTTGTGCTATTCCTCCAGCCCAGTACAGGTAATCACGAACCTGTAGCTGGGCATGATGGTTCATGACTGTAATCCCAGCACTCCAAGAGACTAAGACAGGAGAATTGCAAGTTTGAGCCCAGAAACTTGGCATGATCTTGTCTCAAAAAATAAAAACTGAGCCAGTTGGCCAAGGCCTGTGAGCCCACCAGACTGGGAGACTGAGGTTATAGAGTCACTAGTTGGTGCCAGCCTGGACAAGCTAGCAACTTAGTAAGACTGCCTCAAAATGAAAAACAAAAGTGGCCTGAGGACGTAGCTGAAAGAGGGACCTGCGTTCAACCCCCAGGACTACACACATAAAAAGACAGATGCCTGGGAGTATGGCTCAGTGCACGAAAGTCTTCAGTTTAATGCCTAGTATCAGCAAAGTTCCATTCCCCTGGAAACCCCTCGAGTTCCCCAAGCCACAGTGGGTAGGCTTGCAGGAAGTGCACAGGCCCAGAGGGCAGACCTCTGCAGTCCTGGGTCCTGGTAGTAAGGCCTCTTCCCAGCGCTGCGGTTAGTGTCACCACTCACGCCTGAGCCCGAGGACGGTCACACCCACATACAGCAGAACCAGGTGTGGTGAGAGGCCCCTGGCTCTCCTACCTGGAAGGAGGCACTTCTAGCCGCAGGACAGCCAGCCGGAGCCCGCTGCTCCATGGTCGCGTCCCACTGGAACTTCTCTGCCACAGGCCGAGACACAGAAAGTGACCGAGTGGCTTTCATCCTTTGTCCCCTGCTCCTTTCCAGTGGCACAAGTGACTCAACTCTGCCCAGACAGCTCTGCCTGGGTTGCTGTGGCCAGAGGGCAGAGAGAGCTGGGGGGACTCCTGGCCTCCCCCACCTGATGAGACTGGAGACCAAAGTATGGCCTTCCAAGCCTGCGGGGTACAGGGTGAAAATATTTACCTGACAGGTCCCTGCCCTTATCCCAGGACCATCCTGGCAGGTCTCCACCACAGAAACATCCTAGAGTTAAATAACAACTTACAGAGGTCAAAGGTGAGCCGCTGAGGTTAGGGAGGCTGAAGGGGGTAAGGGAAGGACAGGTGGGTGAATATAGGAGACTTCTAGAACTTCCTGCCAGGTTTCTGCTGAGATGGGCTGGCTAGATCTGGCCTCACCTCTGACCATTCTACTTCCACAGCCTGCCTCCCCCCCTTCCAGTTAGGGCCAGGAGGGTCAGGGTGAGCTCAGAGCCAGCAGTTCAAGGGCATAGGGCCTGCTTTCGTGATTTTATTATGACAGGGTCTTGCTGTGCAGTCCAGGCTGGTCCTAAACTCACTTCATAGCCCAGGCTGGCCTCAAACAGCAATCCTCCTGCCTTAGCCTCCCAAGTGTTGGGATTACAGGCATGCATTACCACGTGGTGCTGGGAAATCAAATTCAGGGACTTGCACTTGCTAAGCAAGTGCTGTTACTACTATGCTATTCCTACAGCCCCAACTTTGGTTGTTTAAAAATATGGTTCATGGGGGATGCTGGAGGAATGGCTCAGCGGTTAAAGCACACTAAGTCAAGCCCTAAGTACCTCAGTTCAATTCCCCAGCACCACATAAGCTGGGTGTGGTGGTGCATGCCTGTAATCCCAGCATTCTGGAGGCTGAGGCAGGATTGCCCGGAGTCCCAGGCCAGCCTGGGGTCCATAGTGAGTTCAAGGACCAGCCTGGGCTACTGGGCTACAGAGTAAAACCGAGCCTCAAAACACAGACACCACCCCCCCCCCCCCCACTCGACCCAGCAGATAAAGTGCCTGCCTAGCAAACGCAAAGCCCTGAGTTTGATTCTCCAGCACAATATATGCTGGGCATGGTGGTGCACATCTATACCAGCACTTGGGAGACTGAGGCAGGATTGACATGAGTCCAAGGCCAGACCAGACTATGTAGTAAGCTCAGGATCAGCCTGGAGTCCAACAGTGGCCAGGGGCCTAATTCAGTGGTTAGAGCACTTGCCTGGTATGCACATAACCCTGGGCTGAATTCTCTAGTACCACATAAAAATTAGCTGGGCAGGGGCTGGGGGCATAGCTCAACAGTTAAACAAAGTGCTTATGCTAGCCCTGGGTACCATATAAACTAGGCGTAGTGGTGCATACCTGTAACCCCAACATGCAATAAGGATCCATTTGTTTTTTTGAGATAGGGTCTCATTCTGTGGCCCAGGCTGGTCCTGAACTCACTATGTAGCCCATGCTAGCCTTGGACTCATAGCAACCCCCTGCCTCAGCCTCCCAAGTGCTGAACTCACAGATGGACTTGAGCTTGCTACTTAAGAGCTTGGCCTCTGGGCCATTCCTCCAACCCCGGGATTGCTCTGAGGCCAGTCTGGGTTACCTAAGTTCAGGAGCGGCCTGGACTGCAAGCCTGTGGCACAGGCCTGTAATCTCAGCACCGTGGACAGCCGAGGCAGAAAGATCAAAAGTTGGAAGCCCAGCTTGGGCAACTTGGCGACTCAGCAAGACCATGTCCCAAAACCAAAATTAAAAAGGACGGAGATACAGCTCAGTGTGAAGTCTCCGAGCTCAATACCCACTGTAACAAAAAGAAACACTTTCAGAGAAGCCCCGTTTTTCCTTTGGAGAAAAAAAAAAAATTCTGTAGAACTGGAATCTCGTATTCCTGCAAGAGTTACCTACATTCAGACCCTTCCCATTGGCGCCTCCCATGGGACAGCTGCTGCAGAAATGTAACTGACTGTAGCGAGTCCCGTTGGATCCCTGACACAGCAACACAAACCACACAAACCGGAGCTCCAGGAGGCTCAGGCAGGGGACTCTGGGTTCTCATCTAGTCTGGGTGATTTAGCAAGGCCTTATTTCAAAAAAACAAAAAAAACCCCAAAAAAACAAAAAAACAAAAAAACAAAAACAAAAACAGGAGGCTGGGAATACAGCTCATCAGTTAAAGAAGCTGTCTACCACAATGGCCTGGGTTTGTACCCAGCACATGAAAGACTTGCTGGGTGTGATAGCAGTTGCCTATAATCCCCACACTCAGGAGGCTGAGGCAGTAACACTGCCTGAGTTCTACGCCAGCCTGGGTTACACAGTGAGTTCAGGACCAGCACAGACTAGAGCAAGACCCTGTCTAAAACAAAAAAAAAAAAAAAAGGGGGGGGGGGGAATGGGGATGTAGCTGAGTACAAAGGTTCTGGGTTCATCCTCAGAACAACCCTCTTAGGAGTCGATGGTGAAGATGTGTCTGCCAGAGGGTACCAGCACACAGCTTCCAGCAGACTGTAGGCTTTTCCTTAGCAGTACACTGAGACCCCTTCCTCAGCCCAAGCACAGGAACAAGGCGTGCCATGGTACCTATCCCTTGCGAGCACAGGTGTCCTGGAAAGTACCAGGAAAAGAAGATCCAGGTTGCCTGCTATTATGTAAGGGAACATGAACGGGGCCAAGGTAGCACAGGACAAGCAGGGCATGCTGGCGCACACCTATGATCTCAGCACTGTGGAGGCTGAGACAGGACCGCCATGGGTTCAAGGCCAGCCTGAGCTACACAGTAAGCACAGGACCAGCCTGGCATACAGAGGTAGACCCTGTCTCAAAGATAACAAAAGACCTTCAAAGTCTTCCCGTATCGATTCCTTTTTCTGGGGGAGGAGGAAGTACAAACTGGGGATCGAGCCCAGAGCCTTCACATTAAGCTATACTCCCAGCAAAAAAATTTGAGCCAGGGTTTCACTAATAAAACACTCGGTTGCTCAGGGTAAGCTCAAATTTATGATCCTATTTCACCCTCCCAGAGCACTGGGAAGAGAGGGTTGTGTCACCAAGCCAGCCCAAATCAATTCCTGGCTGCAGGTAAGAGCTGAGGATTTGAACAAAGAAAACACACAGCTGCTTACTGAAAAAAAAGTCATCTTTTAATTGTAACTGATCAAACTTCATTCATCCAGGAATGTCTCTGAACACGCTCCCTCCCCCCAAAGAAAGTCACGATAAAAATCCTCCTACTGAAGAAACCAAAAGTTCTGGCCTATCCCAGTGCTCTAGGGGTAGGGCCAAGAGCCACCTGTCCCAAGGCTGGCTCTGTTCGTTTCACAAGAGGCTGTGGATGGGAAGGTGAGCCTTTCCCATCCTGTCCTGTTTCCTGTCCTACACACCACCTGGAAATCCAGGAATGGGGCAAGGAACCCCAGAGGGCCCCTCCGGCCTTTCAGCCAGCACGCCACCCCAGTCTGCTCACTGGCTATCTTTAGCCTCAGGCTGGGTGGGTATTAAATAAAATGTGCGTTAGAGGAAAAACCGCAAAGGCCCCACGGCCTCCATGACGCAAGTCACAGAGTAGAAGAAAAGTAAGCGTCAACAAGCCTCAGAAGACACGCTCAAACTCTGTCTGGTTGGTGGTTGCGGGGTTGCGGCTCTGGTTGGTGGTCTGCTGGGTCATCTGGCTGCCCTTCCGGCGGGGCGGCGCCAGGTACTCAAACATGGATGTCAGGTGGGTGGACAGCATGCCCTTGAGGTCCGACGGCATGGGGTCGGACCAGAAGAAGTCGTGGTTGAGTGCGTCGTCGCTGTCGATGCGCTGCGCAGGGTCCAGCACCAGCAGCTTGTCGATGAGGTCCAGTGCGTAGGGGTCACGCACGTAGGCCTTCAGCCTGTCCTTCACCTTCCGCTTCTGGCCCTTGACCAGTTCCAGCTTCTCAAACAGCTCATACTTGTCTACGTTTGGCCATACCTGGGAGGGAGGTGTGAGAGGGCAGCGGTAGGCCGGGGCAATGAGCTTTTCTGCTCCTCGTTATCCAAAGCACTGTCTCCACCAGAGGCTCCCAGGCCACCTGAGAGGGAAGACTGGAGCTCCGGGAGACAAAGGCAGTGGCCACTGCAGAGGTGGCACACATTACATGCCAAGCCTTCATCATTGTTACTACTTTTCGAGACAGTCTTTCTCTAGTCCAGGGTTGTCCTGAACTCACCATGTAGCTCAGGTGGCAAACCTCCTGCCTGAGTCTCCCAAGTGCTGCTTACTGCAAAAAGGTCAACTTTTAATTGTAACTGATCAAACTGGGATGGCAGGTGTGCACCGTCAAGCCTGGCTAATGTTTACATGACACTGGGGGACAGAACCCATAGCCTTGCACTTCCTAGTCAAGCACTCTACCCTCCTAGATCAGGGCACTTCACACAATCACTTGCAATGTACATGCTGATCCTGAGAGAAGCATATTTCTGTTTACTAATTTTTTTTTTGGTGGTACAGATAATTGAACCCAAGGCCTCTACAGTAAGCTACATCCCAGGGTGGTTTTTTTTTTTTTTTTTTTTTTTTTTTTTTTTTTTTTTTTTTTTTTTTTTTTTTTTTTTTTTTTGAGACAGTGTCTTGCTCTGTGGTCCAGGCTGGTCCTGAACTCACTTTGGAGCCCAGGCTGGCCTTGGACTCATGACAATCCTTTCTCAGCCTCTCAAGTGCTGGGATTACATGCGTGCACCCCCACACCCAGCTTATGTGGTGCTGGGGAATCGAACTCGAGTACTTAGTGCTTGCTGGGCAAGCACTTTTAACTGCTGAGACATTCCTCCAGCCCCCCACCCCCCAGCATGTTCTTAAATTTGAGAAGTTGCTAAATTACCTAGACTGTGTTCCAAGTAGTGATCCTCCTGCCTGACTCTTTAAAATACTATGGCTACAGACTTACACCAACATCCTTATTTCTGATTTACAAAAAAGAAACCTGGCAGCAATTCAAATGCCCTGCCTAAGGTCCCAACATCAACTTGTCCTGGGCTGAGACGAGAACAAAGACAAGACTGCTCTAGAAACTCGACCCTGGCCCACACCAGCCTCCTCTCTGGAGCAGCTCTACTTCCATTCCACTCCCCACCCCCCCATTGCCACAAAAGATCCCTGTGCCAGGACCAGGACCCTGGGGACGAGCCACGTACCTCGGGGGTGATGGAGCCACAGAGCTGGCTGATGAGGGCGAGCTGGTGCTGCTCCGTGTTCCCCTGCATGATGGGGCTACGGGTCCA
The DNA here is from genome assembly GCA_004027205.1 of Ctenodactylus gundi. Classification (NCBI taxonomy): domain Eukaryota; kingdom Metazoa; phylum Chordata; class Mammalia; order Rodentia; family Ctenodactylidae; genus Ctenodactylus; species Ctenodactylus gundi. The sequence continues at coordinate 70,011 of PVKB01004307.1, read as the reverse complement.
CATCTCCGCCATGATGCACCCAGCACCCCACAGGTCAATGGGCGGGCCGTAGTCCCGCTCCCCTGGGAACAAGAGCGCACCACGAGGGCCCCTTGAGCCCAAAGGCCTCCTGAGACTCAGTGCCCCAGGGACAGAGGCCCAAGACCTGGCAGTGGAGGGCTGTGGCCAGGCACATGCCTGACCCCTGCCCGCCTCTGCCTGCTCGGGAGTCCTCACCGAGCAGCAGCTCCGGGGGCCGGTACCAGAGAGTCACCACACGGTTGGTATAGCGGTTGGGCTGGCTGTTCTTGGCCAGGCTGAAGGCCCGGGCCAGCCCAAAATCCGCCAGCTTCAGGACCCCATCCCGAGTGATGAGCACATTGGCAGCCTTCATGTCCCTGTGCAGGATCTGCAAGGGGGTAAGACAAATGGGCTCAGCCGGGTTCGGCAGGGGCCTTCAGCCCCAGGCATGCAGGGGCGAGTGGAGGTCAGCCTCCACTTCGGCCTCACCTTATTCCTGTGGATGTAGTAGAGACCGTTGAGGAGCATCTGCATCACTCTCTTGATCTCAGACAGTGTGAACTTGACCAAGACATTGCTCAGCAGGCCGGCGAGGTCATGCTCGCAGAAGTCGAACACCAGGTATATGCTACCCTTGCAGCGGTTATAGGGGGAAGCTGAAGCAGAGAGGTCAAGAAGAAAGAAGAGTGAAGCCACACCCAACTCATGTTCCCACAACCAGCTCGCACCCGCCTCCACCCACAGATATTCGTGGCCTCCACACATCTGTGTGTGCGTCCCACCACTAGTAAAGTTATTTCACCACGTCTGGGAATGCCGTGGCCAGACAAGGGAGGCACCAGCTCCGAAGAATGAACCGAGAAAGCCGAGGGGTGTGTCTGGACCCGGAGGAGGCAGCTCAAGTGTGTCCAGCTTCGCTTACAGACGAGAGGCCGTGAGCCTCATGTTCTCACAAGATCCCAACAACTCACCCTTCGTTCGGCAAATCTCAATTAAGTTGACCACATTCTCATGTTTCAGAAGTTGGAGGATCTTGATCTCCCGCAAAGCTGTGATGGGGAACTGGGAAGGAGAAACAGAGAGGAAGGAGTCAGCGGTGCGAGTGCTACGGACCAAGGAACTGACAGTCTGCATGAAGAAGACAGCTGAAAGCAGAGTAAGATCAAGTGCTCTGTGCTGGCTGCACCCGGAGGCACACACCCCTAATCCCAGCACCTGGAGGCTGACACAGGAGCCTGCCATGAGTTCTGTGCCAGTCTGGGATACAGAGTGAGCTCAGGACCAAGGTGGTCTACTGAGCAAGACTCTGTCTCAAAACAAAAAATAAAAAATCCAAGTGCTCTCCATCAGTCATCTCAGACCCCCGATCTGTGAAATGGGTGCACCAGCAGTGCGCACATCTCAAGGAGATGCCTAAGATGATGACTTGGAACAAAGCACACACTTTAATAAATGTTCATGTTTTGCCCTTCAAAGTTGGGCGGAGTATCTGTGGGAGAGATTAAGACAAGAGAAGTTTCTGGGGAGCTGGACTAAAGCTAAAATGGGATTAAGACAGGGGCCATGCCTTCTCAACAAGTTCAACTCAATATTCTCCTGAGTTGCGCTCTCTTTTTAAAAACCACATCTGTGCACTTCCTTTTACGTTTAAAACAAAACCAAACCGTAGGAGCAAGGGATTTAAAGTTTGCTGAACTTCCAGAACCAACGTGCCCTGCATGAAAGCCTGCACCGCCGTCCCACCTCCTGGCCCCACCAAAGCTGCCTAAAAATGAAGCATCAACGTTTCAGAAAACCTGAGTCAAGAGGTATAGACAGGAAGCTGGGCAGAATGGAAACAGTAAACAAAGATAAAGAAGTAGATGGAAGCCACATTCCCTGCAATATGTAAATTACCGAACTACCAGTGACCAGCGAATCTGAACATGAAAATTCCTAGAAGCAAAAGGTAAAATTCAACCCAGCGTTCAGGGCCTCGCGCCCACGGGACCCGTACTCACCCCCTCCTTCTCATTCTCCATCAGCACCTTCTTCAGTGCCACCTTCTTGCCAGTCTTGCGATGCTTGGCCTTAAACACCTCCCTGCAACCGGGGACAGAAACCCAGGAGAGCTCAGCGGGCGCTTCCGCAGGCACGCCCCTCCCCCGCGAGAGGTAGGGCAGCGGGACAGACTTCCGGGAGGAGCCCGGCCGGCACCCCAGACACGCGGCTACTCCACCACCCGGCGCCCGCGGTCTCTCCTAGCCTGCCCCGCACTTCCCGGTTCCTGTTCGCCCACGCATCCCTCGAGGAAATCCCACTCTCTCCGAAGGAGCCCCTCGTAACTCCTCCACGCCCCCTACTCCGGGCCTCAAGCTCCTCCCCGCCAGCCGGCTCCCGCAGGCCGGGACGCGCGGCGGTGCGGCCTAGCAGGGATGAAAGTGCAGTCCCGAGACCCTGCAACTCCCACACCACCGAGTTCCGGGCCTTAGGCATCCTGATGTCGGCCCTGAGGGTGCAGGCCCAGAGCTTCCGGCCCCTCTCAGCCCAGCCTTACCCGAAGGTGCCTTGGCCGATCTTGGCAAGCTTCTCATATTTGGTCACCTCATCACAAAAAGGGCATTCCACCGAGTCGTACTGCTTTGCCATGGCCGCCTCCAGCGCGCCGCCGCCGCCGCCCCCTGCCACCGATGCCGCTGCTCCCGGTCCCGCCGCCGCGCTCCAAGCCCCTCCGCGGCCGCGCCACTTCCGCCTCCACGGCCACTTCCGGCCTCGAGGTGCCGATCCCGCCTCTTCCGGTCGCCGCCCGCCGCCAGGCCCCCTGGGACTTGTAGTTCCCGGGAGGCCAGGGGGAGCCGGAGCTGCAGAAGCGCCTCCGCCACCGCCGCTGCCCCCGCCTCCGCCACCGCCAGTGCTGGCGGCGGCCCCGATTGGGGGCGCGGGGAGCCGGGGCGCTGGGGCTGGGGCTCGGGGAGGTGCGTCCCGCTGCATCGGCTCTGGCCGCGCTGCTGCCGAAGCTGCTGTCGTTCTGGCGCCCGATCCGGGGCCAGCCGCAGTGCCCTGCTCCTCCTCCTCCGACGGCGCCGCCTCCGCGGGGCTGCGCGGGGCGGCGGGCGAGCGGGAGGGGGGAACGGCCCCCGAGCCGCGGCCTTGGGGGGGTCCCTGGCCGGGCCCGGGCCCGGGGCGGCTGGGAGAGGGGGGCGAGACGGGAAGAGCCGACGAGGAGGCGCCCCGAGAGCCCAGGAGGGGGCGCGTTATAAAGGGGGAGGCGCCCCGGCCTCGCCCTCCCCTCCCCCTCTGCCCGCCCCTCCTCCGCCCTCCTCCCGCCCCCTCCCGCCCTGCGCGGCCGCACCTGCCGCCCGCCCGGTCGCTGTCCGCAGGCCGCCCTCGGCGCGTCACCGCCCGCCGCCCCGCCTCCGCCCTCGGAGGTGGGGCCCCGCACTTGACACCTGGTCGCAGGCCGCCCTGGGCTCGTGCCTCGGTTTACCCCCGAGCGCCGGCTGCCTGAGGGCGCTCTCTTCCTCCCGGGCTGGAGGGTACCCCCGAAGGCGAAGTCGGGAGGTGAGGAGGGAGCGGCCTGCGGCCCTGGGAGGAGAGTACGGCCCCCGCCGCCGCCGCCTCCTTCGCCAAAGCCCCCGCCGCCCGCCGTTGACATGGCAACCGACGGCCGCCAGGGGGCGCGGCGACACTGGAGGCGGCAGGCGAGCGACGCCCGGCTTCTAGCCTTGTGTACCCCCCACCCCGGCTTCTTCGGGAGGCAGCGATGAGACCCAGGCGATCCCCGCCTCTGCCAAACTGCGCCGGAGCTGCGTGGGCCCGGGGGTCCGTAACCGCAAAAATAGCTAACGTTTATTCAGCGGCCCTGGGTGCGCTGGTCTTGCTGAGCGTGGATAGTCAGGACCACTAACCCATTTTACAGAAGAGGACGTGGAGACTCAGAAAGACAAGGTCATTTGCCCAAGGTCACTCAATAACAAAGCGGGGTCTAGAATATGAGAAGGGTTCTTGAGACTTGCCCTGTTTACAGCCTAGCCAGGAGGGTGGCAGGGGCCCCGCTGCTGACCTTATGCAGGCACCAGAGCCCACTTCAGCTGACCATCGCACCTCTCCCCTCCCCAACATATTCCCGGGTCGGGGGCCTCCAGACTCTTCCTCTGGTTCTGCTCAGGGAGCAGCCCCAAAGCTGTCTTCAATCTCCTCTGCACCCCTGGATCTGTCGCTTCCTCTGCAGCCCTCCTAAATGGATCCTGAGTCATCCCCCGCCCCCAGTCTGGCGTCTCCGTCTGTCCCCCTCACAGCCAGGGCCAGATCATTCTGAAGAGCAGCCTTCCTGCATGTCTTTCTCCTCATCAGGAAACCTGCGTGCTCGTGGCTCCCCTCCCTAGGCTGCGGCCACAAAACCTTCCAAGCCCTGCTACCCAGGAACAGCACTGTGATCCCCCAGTCCCTGCGCCCTCTCGACTCGAGTGAAGCCCTCAGGATTGCTCCCAGTCCTCACGCTACAAGATGGACATGAAGCCAGGGGGTGGGAATGTCGTTCATGACCCAGGGGTCCCGAGAGGCCCTGTTCTGGGGAGGGATCTGGGCTGGGAGGGTCCGAAGGGCCAGGCAGATGGGCAGGGAGCTCCCTCCTGAGGGCAGTGTGCTGCCACATCTGGGAATGTTCCAGAGCCTCACAGACTTGCTACTTAGTACAAGCAGGAGGGGGCTGTTGTCTGAATCAAGGGTAGAGAGGGAGAATATTGTTACAGTAGTTGCTATTTGTTCAGAAGAAGCAAATGATTCAGGCCCTAACCTAGCCTTTTTATTTTTTGTTTATTATTTTTGAGAGGGGTTTGCTACTGGGGATCAAGCCCAAGGCCTTCACACTGAGCTACTTCACCAACCCGTTTTCTGAGGCAGTGTTTTTTATTATTATTATTATTGTTTAGTTTAAAATAGGATCTTGGTAAGTTGCCCAGGCTGAGCTTGAACTTGCAATCCTCCTGCCTCAGCAGCCACCACTCAGAGTGCTGGGATCACAAGCCTGTACCACCAGGCCAGGCCTACTCAGCCTTTTATCTCAGTCACTCAGCCCTATGAAGTAAGTGCTACTGTCGCCTTTACTGTACACAAGTGGGTCTTGAGATCCAGGCCCAGAGGCACAGGACTATGATTTCAGCACTGTGGGAGGCTGAGGCAGGAGAATCGCAAGTTAGAGCTCAGCTTGGGCAACTTAGGATAATCTTGTCTTAAAATCAAAGATAGAAATGAGATTGGAGATATATGTCACTGTGAAAGTCCTGGACTCCACCTGTACACACACACACACACACATACCTATCTGAAATTCTGATTTTTTTTTTTTGAGACAGTGTCTCGCTCTATAGCCCAGGCTGGTCCTGAATTCACTATGTGGCCCAGGCTGGCTTTGGACTCCCAGCAATCCTGTATCAACCTCCTGAGTGCTGGGATTACAGGTGTGCACCAATATGCCTGGTTTATTTGGTACTGGAGATTTGAACTCAGGTACTTAGTGCTTGTCTAAGTGCTTGCTAGGCAAACGCTTTCATTCCCCCATCTGAGATTCTGAATAGGGTCGAACAGCTGGCCAGTGGACCTACTGGTATTAGAAACAGGTCTGGCACAAACCCCACCAGTCAGGGCCACACCCATCTGGGTCAAAGGCGGAGCCAGAGCTGAGCCAGGCACACCCCCATGGCCTCAGGCTCCAGTTTAAGACCTGAGAAGGGACAATGGCATCTCTGCCACGGGCTTGTGTGGCTTTTGCTGACAGACTTTCAGACCAGGCCTGCTGCTTGTTTCCCACAAGCCCTCCCTAAGTCACGTCCTGTGGGCAGAGGACTCAGCAGAGTTTCCGGTGATGTTGTCACCTCCACCCCAGCATCCCTGGCCTGAACTTTGACATCTTCCAGCCACTTCCCCTCAAGGCCTTGGGCCCTTAGCCCTCTATGGGTGGCAGGAGCAGTCAGCAGCCCTTGGGACAGATCACCTGAATGGCAGAAGCCAAGAGCCAGGAGGAAGCGAGAAGCCAGATCTCCCACCCGCTCTGACCTCTGCTTTGCTGGCTGGAGGGCAGTGTCGCCTGCTGGTGGTGGATCAACTAAGTGACAAGGCCCAGGCATGTGGCTTGTCCTCACTAAACACCTGCTGACCAACTGGCTGACCTGGCCCCAACATGAACCCATAGAAACAAGGAACCAAGTGGGAAAATACTCACTGGCCTGCTTTTTTTTTTTTTTTTTTTTTTTTTTTTGAGCTACTGAGGATTGAACTCAGGACCTTTGCACTGAACTACAGCCCCAAACCATTTATCTGTCTATCTATATCTTTTTATTTATTCAGACAGGATCTCAGTAAGTCACTGAATTGTCCAGGTGAGGCTCAAACTTTTGCTCTTCCTGCCTCAGCCTCCCAGAGTGCCAGAGTGTTTAGATTACAAAGCCTGGCTGCCAGCCAACTTTTGACTCCTGGCCTGGATCCTCGTGTTCTCCTTTGGAGCAAGGACAGGATGGGACATGTGGAGGGAACGGGAAGACAGAGCTGTGTGGTGACTAACAGTGGGGGTGCTGGAAAGAAAAGGCTCTAAGGTGCCTATGCCCCCACCTGGATGGGCCAGCTCTGTTCCCACCAGCTTCCCTGGCCCAAGGCCTGGCCCCATGTTGCCAGGTGTCATCTTCTTGACACTTTGCAGCACCCCTTTTAGGAGATTGCTGTAGAGCTGGGGGTGTGGCTCCAGGGTTACAGCCCTTGTCTAATATGTTCAAGGCCCTAGGTTTGATTCCCCAATGCTACATAAAAATTAGCCAGGCCTTGTGATGCACATCTGTAATCCCAGCACTCAGGAGGCTGAGGCGGGGGGGATTGCTATGAGTTCGAGGCTAGCCTGGCGTATGTAGTGATCTCAGAACCAGTTTGAACTGCAGAGATCCTGTCAAAAAAGGGCGGGGTCGCTATTATTGGGCCCAAGTGACAGAAGAGGAAGCGGGCTCAGAGCAGTGGGAGTGACCTGTCCAAGTCCACGCAACTTAGCGAGACTCTGTCTCGTGTAAATAATAAAAAGGGAGGAGTGCCGGGGTGTAGATAAGAGTGAACCCCTGAGTTTGATCCCCAGTACAAGAAAAGCCAGGTCTCTTGGCTGTCAAAGCCCAGGGTCATTTACCATCACCCTACACTGTCCCCAGTACCAGGCAACCTGGCCAGTGGGTGAGGGGGAGACATGTATTGAGCACCTATAGTATGTATTGATTATGTACAGTATGTAATGAGGAGGCACTCACGGGGAGGGTGAGCATATACTGAGCACCTGCAGTATGCCTTAAGCAGGGGCCCAGTGGGATAGGCCCACCTCTTTCAGGATGCTGGAGCTGTCTGCACAACAGGCAACTGAAAACGTGAGTGAATGAAACACAGGTGACAATTTCCATTTACACGCTTTATTCCCATGCTACAAGATCACGTGAAGGATGTTGTGTTTGCTTCACTTTGCTAATGGGAACAAAGAGGCTCAGAGAGGTGACATGACTTGCCCAGGGTCCGGCGGGAGGGGGCTGATCTCAGATCGGGCCCAGTGCCTTTGACTATGAAGTTTAAGACCTGGGTCCGTGGGAGGATTGTCCCATCTGAGTCTGTCTCCTTCTCTGTAGTCCCCACTCCCATTGTCCTTGGCTGCATCAAACACCAGGGAAGAAGGGCCGGGAGAAGGGGACAGAAACCAGAGCCAGGTTCCAGCAGGTCCTCAGCTCAAGGCGTTGCAGGGAGAACTCGGAAGAGACAAAGGCCTGGGCCAGAGCCGGGAAGCCTGGTGTCCTGGCAGGTCCAGCCCAGGCAGAAGCACAGAAGCACTCGGTGTCCCTGGCTGTAGCACGTGGCCGGCTGGGCTGGCCTCCAGCACGGTCCGGGGAGGGCCTGTGGGACAGCCACCAACAGCAGGTCTTGGGCTGCACTCCGTGTGGCCACTTGAGGCTACACAGAGAGGGCTGTGAGCTTGGCTGAGCCAGGACACTGAGCCCCTTTCACTCTCCTGGGTACGCCAGCCGCTGCTCTGGCGCCAACGGCTGGCCAGGCCTACCGCTGACACGGCGCCTCTGCTCCAGCAGCATAGCCATTCAGTGGCCGGGGCTCCCGGCTGTCACAACGTGTGCCTGCCCACTGGAGTTTACCAAGGCGCCCTTTGGCTACGCACCCAGGCTCAGCCACAAGAGCTAGGGCTTGTTGAGTATCCCAGTGTGCTGGCCAGGGGCTTCTCACAGTGATCCGACTTCACAGCTAAGGAAACTGACACCCAGAGAGGTAAAGTTCTTGGGCATGAGAACTAGTACATTGGGAGCATCAAGTTGAGTTGAGACCTGGCCTGGCTGGGAAGCGGGGCTTAATAGCAGTTGAGAGAGCTGGAATTGTGACACCCTGGGCCCACACCGGCTGTGGTACCCTCTGCAGGTGTCCGAGTCCACCGGATTGGGGAGGTTGCATTTCCTTGTCTCAGTTCCGCCCACAGAAGCATGAAAGTGCACATGTGTGCCCACACCCACACGAGGGGAGTGTGTGTGCAAGGTAGAAAACGTCAGCCTGTGTGTGGATTCAGCGATTTTACCCCGTGTGACCTAGAGAAATCCCTTTGCCCCTCCATGCCTCAGTTTCTCCATCTCTGTCCCACGTGAGTGTGGTAAACCAAATGTCTTGGAATGGCGAGGCGGCCAGAGGGGACACGGAGGCTGAGGCAGTGAGCTCCCTAGTCCAGGATTACACTGTGTCCAGGGGTCAGCCAGGAGCTGAACTTGGGCCTGAGCGGCCTGGAGCGCCTGGCATGCCCACAACACTCTCCTCCCTACCACTGCTGGGAACCTCCGCAGTGCCCTCACCATCCCGGCTGCACGGCCAGACCCCTGACAATTTGTGGCAGGTCCCCAGTGGCCCTGGGCCCAGCAAGCTCCTTTCCCAGAGCCTGTCGCCCGTTCTCCTGACCTTGCAAGTCCCATGGACTTTGCGGCGTGCCCCCTGCCCCCTGGCCGAGGCCAAGGAGGCGGCCCTCAGGGAGGCCCCAGCCCCCGCCCCCTGCGGAGAGGTGGGGGTGGGGCTGTGGGAGTTTTGCTGGTTTAAAAATACACAGAGGAAGCGAGTGAGGGCGAGAGAAAGGGGAAGGGGTGCGGGGAGACGTTGCAACCTGGATGTCCAGAGCCCGGTGCAGCCGCAGGCCAGCCGGCCAGAGGCTCCGCGCAGCTCACCAGGATGATGGAGGGGTCTAAGAAGTCCAGCAAAAAGTTCAGTAAGTACGGCTGTCCCCTGTGTCCTCTGTCGGTCCATCTTGGCCTCTCTCTGCATCTGGTTCCTCACTCTGCCTCGTTTCTGTTTCTCTTTCTGTCCATCTCTGTCCTCTCCAGAGGGCGGCCAGGCCACTCTGCGCCCACACCCTGCCCGGGGTTTCCCTCTCTCTCTCTGTCCCTGTGCTGGTCCGGTGCCCAGCCCTGTGCTCCTGGCTGTCCGGTGACCTCTGCCATCTCTCCATCTCTCTAGTTGGCTGCATTTCTGGCTTGCTGACCTCCCTGCTGGGCAGGGAGAGACCTCCGCATGCTAGTGCCCCTGCCTCTGACCTGGGTGTTCTCTTGGGAGTTACTAGGGCTAGGGCATGGGGCAGTGCCATGGGAGGCTGCCCAGGAGCTGGCGCCTGGGCGAACCACGCCCCCTCTCACCCTGCCCCTCTTCCCAGGCTGGTTCCCTACTGGTCCCAGCAAGTCTCTCTCCCCTGACTCCTCTGACCTGCCCCGGGTCAGGGAGGGAAGGGCGTATGTGCCCTTCACAGATGGGAACACCGCCAGGCTTGCCTGCGGTCTCCTGGGCTATGGTGTGGGGCTCAATCTCAGTCTCTGGAGTTGGGGCCTCAGTTTCCCTATCTGCTCCCATGACTGCATCCTCCAGATCCCTGGTGCCCGGAAGACAAGGCCTGCGGTGCTCAGAAGATAGCTGATGGCTCTCCTCGGGCCCCGGACCCATCTCTGTCCCAGGCAGAGCCCTTGGAGGGCAGAGCGCTATTGGTCAGGGTCTGGGGCTCAGACCAGGCGGGGTGGGGGCAAGATGACTGGCCCTCAGGCTCAGCCATGGCCTTACTGTGTGACCACATGCAATTTCCTTGCCCTCTCTGGGCCTCAGTTTCCACCCTTGTCAACAGAGTCTCCTACCTATATTCCAGCAGGGGTAGAGGATGCCAAGTGCATAATGCAGGAGTTTTTCCTTTTTACTTATCTGGAGGCCATAGGAAGGTTGGACGATGGCAACTGTGAGCGGGGACAGTCCTACAACTGGGGGTGGGAAGGAGTGGCCTCGCCCGCTTCCGCACCCCTGCGGAAATGGGGAGATGGTATCACCTGTGCCCTGAGGCCTGAGCGAGGGACTGGGCTCAGCTGACAGGAAGACCGGGAGCACAGAGACTGGGGTGACCCTCAGGCTGGCAGCGACCCCCACCCCCCATGACAGAGGCTGTGCCCAGAGGCCATCTTGAGCTCTCATCCTGACCCACAGGCTCAGGCTGTGCCACCCGGGGCAGCTCACGTCACTGTGCTGAGTCTCTCTTTCCTTATCGGGAAAGTGGGGTTACACTTGTCACTGAGCTGTGCTGGAATTTATGAAGCGTGTCTGACAAGTGCAGGGGCATTTGCCACCCCCACTGCCACCAAGATCACAATTTTTTTCCTCTGTGTCACAGGTCGTTCACACCAGCCACATCCCCAGATCTTTAGCTCTCCTTCCCCCTCCCACTGGGGTCTGTACCCTGAGCTACGCCTATTTTTACTTTTGATTTTGAGCCAGGATCTTGCTAAGCCGTGAAGTTGGCCTAGCTGAGCGTGAACGTGAGCCCTCCTTCCTTGGCCTCCCAGCGTGCGGGATTGCAGGCCTGTGCCACCAGCCCAGCTCTTCGCTGCTTCTGGCTGAGGACATTTGGTGTGCCAGGCGTCACGCAAAGCGTGTTACTGACACGCTGAGCTTTGTTTCTATTCTTCAGCCAGACTTGGTTGTGGGTACTATAATATTTTACTGGTGTAGAGAAGGGAGCTCAGAGTGGCCAAGTGACCTGCTTGACATCACACAGCTAGGGTACGAGGTCAGGGCCCCGATGTCGAAGCTGTCATTCATTTCTGGAAATGTTAGAATGATTTGAGGGGTCAGGGTGGCCCAGCCCCCTTTGGCCCCTCCGTGAGCGGAACTGCGGTGTGCTTGGTGTTGTCATTTGTAGAGCTGCTGGCACTGTCACTGATTCCTTTCCCTGCCCTTCCTACTTGCCAGAGTTCTTCAAGTTCAAGCGCCTTGGGAGCCTGTCCAGCCTTCCCCGGTCCTTCACTCTGAGACGGTCCTCTGCCCCCAACAGTGTCCAGGCCCATCTGAAGACCGACACTTTCGAAATCACACAGGATGACATGGTGACAGTTCCCAAGAGCCCGCCCGCCTATGCCCGCTCCAGTGACATGTACAGCCACATGGGCACCATGCCTCGGCCTAGCATCAAGAAGGCTCGAGACCAGCAGGAGGCCCAGAAGGCCCCAGAGGCAGGCACTGAGTGCCACTTGCTGTGCCGAGGTTTGCCCGACCTGCCTGGCTTGGAGGCAGCGAAGGAAGTGGTGGTGGGGACTGATGATCCCACGGAGGACACGCCAGCTGACCCTCTGGCAGTGGCAGTAGACATTGTACCAAAGCCTGAGGACCCTGTGACGGGCACAGTGGAGGACGGAACTTCCAGGGACATAGACCCAGAAGGGTAGGTGACCCCTGCCTGGAACAGAGGAGGGTGGGACAGCAGGGATGGTGTCTCCAGCTTCTTGCCAAGGGACCAACGTGACCACCCACAACTACACGTTAACCAGATGCTTAGTATAGGCCAGGCACCGTGCCAAACCCTTTTCTTGTAATGAATTCTCAAAAGAAAACCAGCAAGGAGAGACTGGGATCATTTCTAGATCACAGATGAGGGTCCAGGGAGAGGAAGTCATGTGCACATCTTGCAAATGACAAAGCTAGGGTTTGCACCGAGGGCCACTTGACTCTGAGGCCTGCTGCGGCTGTCAGCACCACCACCCCCTGCCCCACCTCACCTAAATCACCACCTTTGTTGTGCTGGACAGCATTTCTCTACTTGTTCTAGAAAGCTTTCAGCCACGTCCAGTGCTCAGGCAGAGAGATCTCAAGTTTTATTCCAACCCAGGCAAATTAGCAACTTAGTGAGAACCTGTCTCAACAATTCAAAAAATGAGGGCTGGAGGAATGGCACAGTGGTTAAAGTGCTTGCCTAGCAGGCACAAGGCCTTGAGTTCAATTCCCCAGCACCACATAAACTGGCTGTGGTGGCTTACGCCTGTAATCCCTGCACTAGGGAGGGTGAGGCAAGATTACCATGAGTCCAAGGTTAGCCCACATAGTGAATTCAGGACCAGCCTGGGCTACAGAGTGAGACCCTGTCCCAAAAGAAGCTTCTAGGGGCTGGAGGAATGGCTCAGCATTAAAGCACTTGCCTATTAAGTTCTAAGTCAGACACAAAGTACCTGAGTTCGATTCCCCAGCACCACATAAGCTGGGCGTGGTGGCGCACGCCTCTAATCCCAGCATTCTAGAGGTTGGGGCAGGCGGGTCATCCTGAGTTCAAGCCCAGCCTGGGCTCCATAGTGAGTTCAGGATCAGCCCAGGCTACAGAGCAAGACCTTGTCTCAAAAAAAAAAAAATAATAATAACTTTTTAAAATAGGCTGGGGCTGTAGCTCCAGTGTGAAAACCTTGGGCTCCATCCTCAGTACACACACACACACACACATCCCTAAAGAAAGAAAGCTATTTGTCAACCTAACTTGCTTTTAGTATGAGTTAAGTTCATGCAAAAAATACAAATATTTATCATATTCATGACCTTCTAAGCTCCAGGAGATGTGCTTCATGTCCTGGGAGGTCCCTCAGCCCGGGCCAAAGGAGTCCCTAGCTTTTCAGTCCTTACAGTTTTCACCTCAACCACATCAGCCAGATGTGCTTCTTGAAATAAAGGGGAAAGAGCCAGCCGAGCAAAAGGACCCCCAGAGCTGGGCTGAAGTAGCCATTCTCTTTTATTCCCCACTATTTTTATTAATATACATATGTAATACATAGTGTTTACAATGAATGTGGGTATTTCGTGCACATATGTATCATATCAACTTTACAATCCCTTCCCGTTTTTGGTCCTCCCACTCCCTCCCTATCCCTTCCCCCAACTCCGGCTATCACTTTATGTGGTTCTATATAATGTCTGTGTTTTGAGTTTTCCAAGTCGGAGAAACTATACAATACTTAACATATTAATCTTCCGCACCTAAATCATTTCACTTAAGTCACCACTCTAACTCAGCTATGGAGTAGCCTTTCTTTATGGCCTTTTCCCGGAACGGCGGCCCAAGCCAGCCAGACTTTACCCCTCGCTGGCTGCGTGATCGCTGACAGGTCTGTCCCCTCTCTGAGTCTGTTTCCAATCTGATAAACTGGAACAACGACAGCATCTAAACCTCGTAGGGTCGCAGTGAGGATTTAGGAAAAGCATGTATAAAGAACCTTTACACAGTGCCTGGCTGACTGCAAACGCTGGGTAAGTGGGAATGCTGTGTTTATGATTCAGCTTTATTCAGGCGTGGATGAGCCAAGATTGTATCAGAGAAAAGGGCCTGCTGGGTCCCGGGTGTTCCGAGGCGCTCAAAGCTCGAAAGTACTTGGGGAATCAGGCTCCTCCCATTCTGGAGGCTGATTGGTTCGCGGGTGAGAGGCGGAGCTGGAAGAGGAGGGGCGGAAGGCGTGTGTAGGGGGCATGGTCTTTCCTGGGCGGAGCGGTGAACCTTTGGGGAAGAGGGGCGGGACCGGTGGAGATGGGGTGGGGGGGTGAGTTTTGGGGGCGTGGCAATTTGGCTTTGTACAGGACTAGCAGAAAGAAGGAGGGGCCAGAGAGGGGGCGGTTCCTTAGGGGGGCGTGTCTTACTCTGAAGGAGCAAGCGGTGGGGGAGGCCGGGCAGCAGGCGGGGGCGTGTCAGGGGCGTGGTCTGAAGAACAGGCTCCGCCCTTGGAGCGCTGCTCTGAGCTTCGGAGCTCCAAGATTTGAGACAGGCGGGAGCCACCGAACCGAAGAGTTCTAAAGGCTCCAGACAGCGACCGCAGAGAACCATGACTGCAGTGGGCCGAAGGTGCCCCGCGCTGAGACCCCGGAGGTAAGTGACGGAGCTGGACTCGGGAGCGCCAGTATGGGGCAGGAGTGGTCCAAGAGGAGGTTCTGAGCCCTGGGGAAACCAGCTAACTGTCAGCGCCCCTGCTATCAGGCTTGACTGGAGCTGTCAAAGAAATAGGCGACCGCCCCCTCCCAGCACCCCTTACCTGTGTATTCGAGCCCTGGGTGATTTCAAGGGAGCGAAAGACGATTGTCATGGCATAGGGGACTCAGTGCCTGACCCTCTAGAATGTCCATGGGCCCTAAGTGGGTTCAGCGGGTAAGTTGAGCCCCTTCCTGGTGCCCACCGACCCAGTGTCCCACTTACGACCCCAGAGACTTGAAATTTCTCCCAGAAGTCCCTGAACCTCTGTCCTGTGCTCCCCAATAGCCCACAGGGGCCTGGGGATGCTTTCTGGGGGTCCTGGAGAGAAGACCTTTGGAGAACCACCAACGATCAGGATGGGGGCCTCGTCCGTTCCTCATTCTAAACTGGGGGACTGTGTCCCTCCCCCCGCCCCTGGGAGGCAGGGTGCACCTGGGGCAGGAGGAAGGAAGGGGAAGAGGTGAGGCTGCAGGAGTTTCCTGGTCCCACTCCCTGCTGAGGTCATTAGGGACGAGGAAGAGGGCGGGAGGGGGAGGGGCGTCCAGCTGCCCGGAGGGGAGGCTGGCCTCCCCCAGTGTCCAAGGACCAGAGCCTTCTGCAAGGACACAGCAAGGCCAGAGAGTCTGGCACCTCCCTGTAAACACACGCAGACGAGGTGAGGCCTGGAGCGGGAGGGGAGGCCTTAACACCACCCACCCCAACCCCGCAGGACTTGTCAGGCCAAGGGCAGGCTTCCCCCAGGGATGATCTCAGGATCTTAACCTCCAGGGCATCATGCCCCTCCTGTAGGGTTTTTTTTTTTTTTTTTTTTTGAGACAAGATCTTTTTCTATAGAGTCCAGGCCAACCTCAAACTCACAGCAGTCCTCCTGCCTCAGCCTCCAGAGCGCAAGGACACACATAGGCCCCTCCATACCTGGCTAATTTTTGTGTGATGCTGGGAAATCAAACCCAGGGCTTCATGCATGCGAGATGAGCCCTGTAACCCCGGAAATATGCTCCCAGCACTGTGAGCATTTTCTACCACCACTCCGAGTGACTTTCCACAGTGCCCTAGAAAGGAGCCCATTTTACAGATGATGACTCTGAAAGAGTTAATATCATAGTGATCATGGGGAAGAGCATTTTGTTTATTTATTCATTTTTGAGACAGGGTCTCACTCTCTAGTCCATGCTCTTTCTGCACTAGGGAGCCCAAGCTGGCCTCGAACTCACAGTAATCCTTCTGCCTCAGTCTCCCGAGTGCTGGGATTATAGGCATGCACCACTCCACCCAGCTATTTTATTATTTTAATATTTATTGAGATGCACCCATGCCCTGGGCCTCTCCCAGGCTCTGGGGGGACATAGAGAGCCGCATAGCAAAGCCTGTCCTCATGGAGTCCCTGTTCCAGTGCTGGGAAGACAGATGGTAAAGTAGAAGAGTTATATGGGCAACTAAAAGCACCTGCAAGGGTCCTGAGGTGGGAGCATCTTCAGCATGTTTGAGGAACAAAGACCAAAGCAGCTAGAGCAGAACAAGATGAGAGAGATGAGAATTGGTGAGTGGAAGAGTCAGAGAGGAAATGGGCTTAGATAAGCCAGCGAGGCCCTGGCTTTGGCTCAACAAGAAGGGAGCCAGCCACAGCTGGCTTTGAGCAGAGGAACATCCCACTTGGAATTGTGTGTGTGCGTGTGTGTGTGTGTGTGCGCACGCGCTTGTGCACGTGTGTGTGTCAGGGATTGCCCCCAGGGCCTTTGCACTGAGATACATCCCCTGCCCGTTTTTTCCACTTGATTTGGAGACAGGGTTTCACTAAGTTGCTAAATTGCCCAGGCTGGACTCCAGCTGGGGATTCTTCTGCCTCAGCCTCGCAGAGTGCTGGGATTATAAGCCTGCGCCACTGAATCCAGTCAGTGCACTCTGGCTTGTTGTAAGAGTCCTCTGTCCCTAGGAGGATCTGAACACAGTTTCACCTCCCTATGGAGACCCAGGCCGCCAAGCCCCAAACCCACTCTCTAGGGAGATTCTTGGGGGGAAACTGAGGCTGAGAGAGAGCTGGGCACCCTGTGTTGCCCCTGCCCCGACCCCGGTGCCAGGCACTGAGAACAGGCCGTCATACCCCTCGCCCCATTTGCTCTTGGAATGTTGACTCTGGTCCAAGAATTCCCGACTCTCCCGAGTCCCACGACCCTCTCTAGGCCCTATGGAGTGACGTCAGCTGCTGGGCATCTGGTAGCGATTACCCATGGGGGAGGGGGCGCTGGGCGGCCAGCACAGGAGGCTCCGCGTGGCCGGTCCACGGCTGCTGAGAGGGTCCAGCTGCTCCTGGCTCTCATTTCCTGTGAAGAGTTTCCCACAGTCCCTAGACCCCCGATGCCTGGGGCGGTGGGAGCCGGCTGGCTGGGGAAGGACAGGCTGCTCGCCTCAACCCAGCTGCCCCGGCTGCGGCCACCTCCCCCAGCCCCAGGGGGCTCTGGGCTCCTGTCTAGTTGAAATATGATTTTTTGTCTCTACTTTCCACCAAGGAGCACCTCTTGATTTCCGGGGGGCCACCCCCCGTGAGGACAGAGCTGGGAACTTGACCTCAGCCAACCCAGCTTGGTGAGAGCAGCTGTTGGCCCGGGTACAGCGCCAAGCCTCAGTCCCTTGTGCTGGGAAATGGGGCTTCAAGATCACGGGCATGCAGTTGGGGTTCCATAGGTGCCCATCCGCTGGCTCCCAGCGTCGGTTGGCGGCTCCCGGCTCCGAGTCCTCGGCTCTGCCAGGGGAGAGCAGGGCTGCTCTGCACCTCCCTGGCTGGTGTCTGGCCCGAGCTGCAGGGGACTGGGGTGTGGCCCTGTGCAGGAGGAGGGCGTGTGTCCCCTCACTGGTGGTCCGTCTGGGGGGAACAGGGCGGGACAGAAGCCCGGAGCCTTCCCAGCAGCGGCCCCAACCCCTGTCTCTGCTCCAGCCAGGCCTTGAGCCGAGGAAGCAGGGTGGTCCCTGTCCAGTCGGCAGCTTTGCCTCCAGGAGGGGTTCATGGGAAATCTCCCTGGGTGGGGCTGGGGCCTTGGGCTGGGGAACTCGCACCCCTCCTCTCCCATGAGGCCATGTGTGCACGCACGCATAGCCCAGGACCCCCACGCAGGGACTGACCCCCGCAGAGGGAAAGGGCCCCCGGCAGAGGATGTCCAGGTGACCCAGGGCAGAAACTCCTGGCAAAACTTCTTGTCCCCAGGACTCTGGGCAGAATTTACCTCTGCGCTGGCCCAGGCCGAGGATCCTGAAGGTGAAGCTCAGGTTTAAACATGCATTGGAGAAATAAAGCCTAATGGGCTTTAATTATGCCTCATTAATGCAATTAATTAAGCTAATGTATGCAATAAGTGGTATCAGTTATCAGAACAGATCGGTTAATACAATCAATTAAAGGGGTTGATATTTTTAATAATTAATGCAGCTGATTAACAGCCCGATTGAGCTCAGTTGTCACTATTATTTATTAATTGATTTCACTACTAATATTAAAGGGAGCATGTCTCTTAAGTCTGTACAGTAAGACATTAGTGAAGGCATGGAACTGAGTTTTTGCAAATGGGTGCTGTGATTGCTGGATTGACTCTTACACTGAGAGGGGCCATGTTCTAGAAATCTAGAAGGCTCAAGACCCTGGGTTTTGTTGCCCACACCACATAAACCAAGCATTGTGACGCACACCTGTAGTCCCAGCACTCAGAAGGCTGAGGCAGGAGGATTACTGAGAGTCCAAGGCCAGCCTGGGCTCTATAGTAAGTTCAGGACCAGCCTGGGCTGCAGCAGGAAGGGAGTGTTGGGAAGGTTACCCTTTCAGCAGTGGGGGTGGCTGAGGAGGCTCCCAGGAAGAGGGGCCCTCCAGTGAGGACCTGAAGGAGCAGAGAGGGAACCCAGGGAGAGTCAGTGCCGGAGAGTCCAGTGCAGGGACAGAAAGTGCAGCCCTCAGGTGGTTGGTGGGGGTGGGGGCAGGCAGGGTGTGATTAGGCTTGGGGCCTGATGTGAGCTAGTCTGTGGGGGGCTGTTAGAGGCCCCTTGTCTCTTATTCAGAGTGAAACTGGGGCCCATCTGTGGGAGGGAGTTGAGGAAAACTGATATGACCACAGATTTTGTTTTTGTTTTTGTTTCCCAGTACTGGGAATTGACCCAAGGGCCTTTGCACTGAGCTACATCCCCAGACCATTTTGTTTGTTTGTTGAGGCACGGTCTTGCTCTGTAGCCCAGGCTGGGCTGGTCTTAAACTCATAATGTAGTCCAGGCTGGCCTTGGATTCAAAGCAGTTCTCCTGCCTCAGCCTCCCGGGTGCTAGGATTACAGTTGTGCACCACCACACCCAACTATGTGGTGCTGAGGAGTCCAACTCAGGGCCTCACAGATGCTAGGCAAGCACTTTAACCGCTGTGGCTGTACCATTCCTCCAGCCCCTCTCCCCCGATCCATTTTTTATCTTTTATTTTGAAACAGTCTCACTAAATTTCCCAGGGTAGTTGCAATCCTCCTGCCTCAGCTTCCTTATGGTGTTTGCCACCGGGCCTGGGTTACCCACATTTAACAGGACTGCTACGGACTGGGGGAGAACGGGTTGTGGGATCACAGAGGGAGGCGGGAGGACCAGTGGCCGTAGTCCAGGCACGTGATGCCTGTGGATGGTAAGGGACACGGTCACGCTGTGACATGGAAACCCCAGAGTGCCGTCAGTGCGCAGGTGTGACCAGGTTTGCGGGTGTCCCCAGCCCTTAGTTTCCTGGTCTGGGCCTCTGTCCTGAGCAGCCTCCTGGCCTGGCCATCCTACCCAGGCGCCCCATCCCCAGGCTTGGCTCCTGCCCCAAGGCCTCAGGGGACCTGCACGGGAAGCAGGAGGAAGCACTGGGTCAATCCCAGTGTCCGGGCTGATCTGTTCCCAGCGCCGGGAGGATTTCCGGGCCTGAATGGCCGGAAACACTGGGATGGGATGCCTCACCCAGGAAGAGTGGCAGCTGGGCAGGGAGAACCCAAAAGCTTGGAGGCTGGTCGCTTGTGACACATGGCTAGGGTCAGGAGGGAGCTTTCTGGGGGGAGTGTGAGCAGTAAGGGACCCCGGGATGTCAAGAAGGGGGCAGTGAGCTGGGGGAAATCCTACAAGATTTTTTTTTCTTTTCTGTCTTAGCCTTATTTAATTTGAGTATCAGATTCCTGTATTTTCGCAAACATTTCCCCAGGGGTCAGTTTCCCCCCCCCCCCCCCATTTAGCAGATGGGGTGAAAGGTAGAGAACAAGGACCCAGTGCAGTACAACGAGCTAGTCACACATTTTTTTTTTTTTTCTGAGACAGGGCCTCGCTCTGAGACGGGGTCTCCCTTCTGTAGTCTAAGCTGGTCCTGAATTCATCCTGGAGCCTAGGCTGGCCTCGAACTTACGTCAATCCTGCTGCCTTAGCCTTCGAGTGCGGGGATGACAGGTGTGTGTCACCTTGCCTAGCTTATGTGGTGCTGGGAATTGAACCCAGGGCCTTGCACATGCAAGGCAAGTGCTCTAACCACTGAGCTGTGCCCGTAGCCATATTCTTGCATACCTTTTTTATTTTATTTTTCACGTATTTCATTACTAAGGCCCCACAGATGCAATGTGGGGGCCGGGGGCTCAGTTGATGCCCTGGAAATGACAGTTTCCAAATCAGCAGGCCCACCTACGGTGCCCATCCGGAAGCACTAAAGTAAGGGAATCAGGAACAGAGCCAGACAGTGATGGAGGAGGGGCTGTTCTAGGCGCAGTGGCCAGGACAGGCTTCTCTGAGGAGGTAACTTTAAGCAGAGCCCCAAATAAAAGAGGGAGACAGGAAACCACATGCAGATCTGGAGAGAAACTCCAGAGCATTGTTTTTACCTTTTTTTTTTTTGAGACAGGGTCTCGCTCTGTAGCCCAGGCTGATCCCGAACTCACTATGGAGCCCAGGCTGGCCTTGGACTCAGGGCAATCCTCCTGTCTCAGCCTCCCAAGTGCTGGGATTACAGGCGTGCACAACCAAGCCCAGCTGATGTGGTGCTGGGGAATCGAACTCGGGTACTTAGCGCTTGACTGTAACACTGAGCCATTCCTCCAGCCCCTGTTTTTACTGCTTGTACTGGGGATCGAACCCAGCCCTTTGTACGGAACTCTATCCTGGCCTTTGTTTCTGTTCTGTTCTGAGGCAAGCGCTCCCCGAGTCACCTGCCTGGGCTTGAGTTTGGGATCCTCCCCCTCAGCCTCCCAAGCGCGTGGAGGAAGAACATGCTAAGCAGACGCAAAAGCCCTGTGTCGGGAGCGAGCTGGCCGGGAAGCTGATGCTGCTGGGGCAAAAGGAGGGGCAGAGTGACGGGGAGGCATGGCAGAGGGTCGCGGGACAGGGCATCAGGCACCACCAGACCAGTGAGGCTGAGGACCAGCATAGGCCTGCCTCCCAACATAGCAGTGGCACCGGGACAGCGTCCAGCACGTCCAGCCAAGGCACAGTGGTCATCTCAGACAGGTTTCCTCCCAGTGGAAAAGAAGTTATGATTTAGAGGGTATTTCACAAGGTGATGAAGCGGAGGGTCAGCTTCGGGGGCCAGGAGGGCTGGCTGTGGCTCTGCAGTGGAGCGACTTCCGAGCAGGTGCAGGGCTCTGAGCTCTGCCCAGCGCTGCTGAATCACATAGATGAAATAATAAAACCAGATTTAATCAGGCATGGTGGCATGCACCTATAGTCCTAGCTAATAGCCACTTAGGAGGCTGAGGCAGGAGGGTAGCTTGGGCCCATGAGTTCAGGTCAGCCTTGGCACCATAGTGAGAGACACTGTTTAGAAAGACAGAGATGGGGTGTCAGGAGCCCCAGAAGTTCAGGGTGGGGTGTGTATGCCAGGATCTGCTTTGGCTGTGATCGTAGATGCTGTCTGGTGGCAGAAGGGAAACTGAGCATAGGTACGAGTGGACACTGGGTGCCAGAGAGAAGGGAGAGGAAGGGGTGGGCAGGTGTGTGTGTGTGTGTGTGTGTGTGTGTGTGTGTGTGTGTGAGTGAGAGAGAGAGAGAGAGAGAGAGAGAGAGAGAGAGAGAAGTGGTCTGGATCTGTGCTGAAGGACAGTTGCCTGTTTCCTGGTGGGTCAGGTGTGGCCCGGGCCAGAGAGTGAGGCGGGAATGAGCCCAAGGCTGTCAGCCAGAACAGCTGGAAGGAGGGGTGGAGGACGTCATGTGCCATGTGTGGATGACCGGGAAACTTACCATTCTGGTTTTGTGTTCTTTCTTTCTTTCTTTCTTTCTTTCTTTCTTTCTTTCTTTCTTTCTTTCTTTCTTCTGGTACTGGGGGTTGATCTTAAGGCCTTTGCACTGAGCTATATCCCCAGTCCATTTTTGACTTTGTATTTCTTTATTTGAGACAAGGTCTTTCTCTATAACCCACATTTTTGGCTTTAGAAAATATTTTAATTTTCTTATTTTATTTGAGATAGGGTCTCGCTTTGTCATCCAAGCTGGTCCTGAACTCACTAGGTAACCCAGGCTGGCCTCAAACTCACAGCAATCCTCCTGCCTCAGCCTCCCAGGTAGTGGGATTACAGGCATGGGCCACCCCCCAAGCCCCAAGCTTTCATTTTTGATCGTGAAATCAGACCTTGCTAAGTTACTAAATTGCTCAGGCTGGGTTCAAACTTGTGATTCTCCTGCCTCAGCCTCCCGGCGTGTTGGGATTTTAAGTTTGCTCCACCAGGCCCAGCTATTTGGTTATTTTTGTTTGTTTTTGAGACAGGGTCTCACTCTGTAGCCCAGGCTGGTCTTGGACTCACGGCAATCCTCCTGCCTCAGCCTCCCTAGTGGTGGGCTCACAGGCGTGCGCCACCATACCTGGCTAACCAGCTAGTTCTACTTTCAATGTGACAAGCTCAAGAGGTCCATGGGACCGACAGGATGCCTTGAGGGGGCCTTGAGGCTGGTAGGGCCGAGTAGGTCGCGCTGGGTTGGAGGATGGGGGCTGTTGAGGGCTGTAGCCAGGACAGGTGGCGCCAGGTGGCCTCATGAGGAACCTGTGTGGGTGTCATCCCGGAGAAATGGCTGCGTGAGGCCACCAGCGTCTTCACGCTCCACTCCTGCTACCCTAAAGGCAGAGGGCATTGTTTGTCCCTGCTGTCCCCGCAGTGGCTGCGAGGCACACTGGACAGCAGCTGAAGAGTCAGTTGCGCCGGGCTGTGAGGTGGACTGTGGGGCAGGAGAGGAGGCAGGACTCTGCCTGAGGCTCTGATGCTCGAAGTCAGGGAGGGGTTGACAGGGAGCGAGCCAGAGACAGCCCCGTCTCCGGGAAGCCCTGGAGGAGGCTCAGAGAGGGGAAGACACTTGCGTGGGGTTGCACAGCCAGGCCAGCGGATTCCAGCAAGTGCCATCATCCGCAGGGCCTTCTCCTGCCTGCAGGACAAGGATAAGCCCTCTGGCCCCCGAGGACCATGCGCTGGCCTCAGGCAGGTGGGCAGAGGCCATGAAATAGAGCCACACAGGGATGCGGGCACTGACTTCTTTCTTCTCTGTCCTTCCAGGGCCACTGGAGAACTGGAGGCTGGTGGGGACTATGTGAAGGTAGGCGGGCCGGGGCGTGGTCTGGGCGGGCTGGGGGCGGGGCCGTGACTGGGAGCGGGGCGGGGCGGGGCGGAGCCTGGGGGCGGAATAGCTCCTTTTTCAGCCTTGACAGGAGCCAGGCGTCACCTCTGGGGTCAGGGGTTGGGCAGTGCTTGGGGTCTGGATTCTCTCTCAGCAGCTTCTGCCCTGCCGGCCACCCCTCTGCTGGCCCCAAACTCTGAATTCCAGCCCCTGCCCGCTTGCCGTCCGGATGGGGCCAGAAGGTGTCTGTGCAGAGGGACTGCAGTGCCCACCCACCTAGCTGGTTACTTATTATCATGATTATTTTGGTGGTACTAGGATTGAACCCAGGGCCTTTGCACTGAGCTATATCCCAAGCCTGTTATTTATTATTATTATTGCAGGACTGGGGATTGAACTCAGTGTGAAGGCCCTGGACTCCATTCCTGGTGCCACAAAACTTAATGTGTTCTGGGCACTGGGAATATTGCGAATATCATTTAGAAATAAGGATAATAATGATGATACTAAATAATATTTTGAGCAACTCCTGTGTGCAGCCCCCTGCTGGCTGCAGGGTGCCGGAGGGAGACTCACCTGACAGAGGTCTTTGCCTTCCTTCCTCATCATGGGGCAGAGGGACCTTCCTGTGCCCTTTTACAAGTGGGAAAATTGAGGACCAGGAAAGTGCAGTGCCTTGCTCAGGGCCACACAGCCCTCCAGGGCAGAGCTGGGGGTTGCACCCAAGACAATGCCTTGAGCCTCCTGCTACCAGCAGCACCCGCTTGAGGCAGGCTGAGCACTGCTCAAGTCAGACAGGGCGGGGATGGATCGTAGACCCTGTGCCCCAGGGGAACCAGGCCAGAGTCACGCAAGGGTTTGGGGTGATGTTTTCCAATCCATCCAATCTGAGTTTCATCCCAGACACACCAGGCTGTGGGTGTGGGCTTCTCTCCTCTGACTCAGTGTTTGCTTGCGTGAAATGGGGCTGCAGTGGCATCTCCAACCCTGGGCTCCTAAGGGCCAGCAAGCCGGTGCCCATGAGCAGGGCACTTGCTGGGCACAGGGCAGGCTGGCCTGAGATGCTCCCTGTGAAATTGTATGGGGCCAGCGAGGAGACAGGGTGGGGTGGACTGAGATCGCCACGCCTCCTGTCGCCGGCAGCATCTGACAGAGGCAGGGGGCGGGAAGTCGGGGTCACTGTCAGCTGGGGAGCTGGGGGACATCAGGAAGGCTCTCTGGAGGAGGCGCAATGGAGGCAGGCCGCAGCAGTTGGCAAGCGGCATTCACTGTCGCCTGTCCCAGAACGGGAAGCAGAGACACAAAGCCGGGCAGAGGTGGCTGGTAGTAGCCCGGCAGATGCGGCTCAGAGCTAGGAAGCTGGGTCCCACCTCCTCTCTGGATTCTTAGGAGGGAAGGGGCTTTGGAGGAACCCACAAAGGCCATATGTCAACACCCTGTGGTCCCAGCTGCCAGGCAGGCTGTCGAGATCCCTATGAAGAGCATTAGATAGTTTTTTTCTTTTCTTTTTCTTTTTCTTTTTTCTTTTCTTTCTCCCTTCCTTCCTTCCTTCCTTCCTTTCTTTTTTTTTTTTTTTTTTGAGGCAGGGTCTCATTCTGTAGCCCAGGCTGGTCCTGAACTCACTCAGGATGGCCTTGGACTCATTCCTTTGGTTTCTGTGAGCTCAAAATTGTAGATTTTAAAAAGTCATTATAAAAGAAATCCCACTGCTCCCTGCAGCTGGTCGAACCCCCCTCGAACACAGAAACCAGAGGCCCCTTTGCTGTCTTAGCCTCCCTTGAAGGCTGGACTCTGTAGTCGTCACCCCTCCATTCCTGTCCAGATTCCTGCTCATCTTTGAACATTCAGCTTCCATATTTCCAAAGCCCCCAGGCCCTGATGAGAATCCTTGGACTCTGAGGCAAGGATTCCAAAATTCCAAGACGAGGAAGTTCCAGGCTCCATGCTCAGAGCTTCAGGTGTGTGTACAGAAAAAAACAAAACAAAACCAAAAAGCAAAAACAACGGGGGTCCAGAGAGGGAGACGCACCTGCCCTGGGCCACACAGCCAGCGCCCTGAAGGTTGTGGGCACCAGGCCTACACGATGCAGAATCAGCAGAGGCTCCCTTCCTTTGAGTAACCGATGCTCCCAGGACGCAGTCCAGATTTCAAGATAAGAGGCTTGAAAATAACAGCAGCGTTTCCTGTCGCTAACTTTGTGTGGAGACTCGTGCGCGGGGCTCGGCCAGCGCTCAAGTTCCGCGAGGCAGCGCAGGGATGCGCTGCGTTTTCTGGGGTGCGTTCTCTGCGTGGGCACATGGGGGTCCCCGGAGCGGGGCGGGAGGCGCCCGGAGTTGGCGAGCGCGGGGTGAACCGGGCTGTCCCTTGGCTCTCCCGGCTCCCGAAGGCTCATCCGGTGCAGTTCCTAATCAGACAGGAGCAGCCCGAGACTCGGGGTGGGGGTGGGGGGGGGTGTCGGGGCCACAGGGTTTGATCAGACGCCTACGGGGATGGTTTTTTCTAGTTTTAGATATGATTTGATTCAAAGTCCCTGCCCGCTTCGGGCCACGGAGGGATCGGGGTGCTGGGGAGGCAGGAATCTCCCAGCCCCAGCTCGAGCGCCCCCCGCGACCGCCCCCTTGGGGGGCCCCAGCCTGGAGCCCCATCCCGGCCGCCGATCGTTGGGGACCCCGCGCGGGGGGCGGGCGGAGGGAGGAACAATGGCCCCCGCCCCCCGCCCTCCGCCCCCCGCCCGGCCGGCAGGAGGGTGGGGTCTCCCCGCCCCGCCTCCCGCTCCTCCCCGCCCGGCGATGAGGTAATCGCGCCGCCGAGAGGCTCGCGCCGCCGGTGCCCAGCCGCCGGTGCCCAGCCCGCTGCCCCGCGGCCGCCGCCCCCTGCCCGGCCGCTGGCACCATGACGGAGCGCTGCAGCCTGTGGAGCGCGCTGTCCGCCGCCGCCTGCTGCTTCTACCGCGGCTCCTTCGTGCAGGTGCAGGTGAGGGCTGCGGGACGGCGCGGGGACGGCGCGGGGACGGTGCGGGGACGGCGCGGGTCGGGGGTCTGCCGCTGGGCAGGGCGGCCCGGGTGCGGGTCCCGCCGCTCGGGTCCCGGGGCGGAGGCACCGCGGGCCGGCTCGGGTCGGGGGGTGGGGTCCCGCGTCCCGTCGCCCCTGCGGCGGACCGGCCACCTGGGTCCCCATTGTACCGGGGCGCTGGCGGGGCTGCGGGCTGAGCGGGAGGCCGGGGCCGCGCGGGGCCGGGGTCGGGCGGGGCGCCGCCCCCTCCTGCGCTGCGGGGTTCGGGCACTCTTGGGGTGCGGGTCCGGCCGCAGCGGGGAGAGGGTTAAACGGAAGGCGGCGGCGGACGGACCCGCGCCCGCATCTGCGGAGCAGCTTCTGGGCGGCTCGGCCTGGGCGCGGACCACGGGGGCCAGAGCAGCGCTGCGGGGCGCCGCTGTGGCGAAGGGTGAGGACCCTGCCCGGGGTCCCCGGGGGCGCGGGCGCGTCACTCCGCGCTCCCCCAGGCTCACACACATGCAGGCTCGCAGCCCGCCCGAGTGACGGCCCGCCGGCGGCCGAGCGCAGTATCCCGCGCGCGCCAATCAGGTGCGCGCAGGCCGGGAGGCGGTGAGATCATCTCTGGCCAATCAGAGCGCTCAGAGCGCAGGGATGCTGCATTCGCACCCCAGAACCTCCTTCCCCCAACTCTGGGAAGCCGGGGACCCCCAGGTCGAGGGTGAGGAGGAGGGCACAGGGACGCTAAGGCGCCCCGTCCTCCGTCCTCTGGGACAACCAAGTTGGTCCTTCCCAAACTCGCTCTGACCTTTAAAGAGGGCTGGCCACAGGGAGCCTGCTCCCGCGCCCTTCTGCAGGGCAGGCTCTCGGGCCCTGGAGGGCAGTGCCTGGCTGAAGGTCACGCGGTGGTGGCCGTGGGGTCAGGTTCTCTTACACACAGCCTCCTACCCATCTTTGCCTCATGACCCTGTAGCTCCAGCCCCGGACCTGGGGGAAGTTCCAAGTGTATGCTCTTTGTCAAGGACCCCAGCCTTGGCCCAGTGGTGCAGGCCTGGGATCCCAGCACTCTGGGAGGCCGAGGCAGGAGGATTGCAAGTTTGAGCCCAACCTGGGTGACTCAGTGACTGAGACTCTGTCTCAGAATCAAAACTAAAAATAAAAAAGGGCTGGGGATGTAGCTCCATGTGAAGGTCCTGGGCTCTGTACCGCAGAAAATACCCAGGCTTGGGAACTGGTTCCCTCCCCTCCCCCCACTTTCTCTCCCTTGGAGCTTGTAGGGTGGGAGGGAGCCAGGTTGGTGTGAACAGTTGAGATTGAGACTGAGAGGAGCTGGGAACCCCTAAGAGTAGAGGGCCCGTGGGGAGTGAGGTGTCTGAAAAGACCCCTTAGGACCAGCGCTTGTTACTGCGGAGGGAGCGCAGAATCCCACCCCTGGGCCATCTTTCCTGAGGACCTGTACGAACCACCCACTCCTGCCGTCTGTCCCCGGAGCTCCTCAAAGCCTACATTTTCGTGGGCACACTGCCAAACTGCTCCCACCCCAGCCTGGCCACTGCAGGGTGCCCCTCATCCTCCCAGGATTCCTCCCTGGAGTCCTCCATCTTCTTCCCCACACCCCGCCAAGGGCCACCTGAACCCTCCCTCCTCCTCCACCCCCACACTGCACCCAGCCTGCCATGGCTTGGAAAGCCTGAGCCCACCCCTGCCCCAGCACCTGGCGGTTGTCTGGTGGCTCTGCTGTGGCTTCTGAGTCACCCCAGGTCCCCAGGGCAGCCTGGCAGCCCCCACACCTGTCACCACCTTTAGCTCAACCCCCACCCCAGCCCTGGGCTCTGACTGAGTGCCTCCCAACCCCCTTGTCCCTACCCACAAGCCTCTGCTGGGCTCCTCCAGGCCTCTTCCAGCCTTGGTGGCATCATCTTCTCAGAGGAGGGACCCTGGGCTGCCCCTGATGGGGTCGGGGGACCCTGTGCATCTGGAAACATTCAGAAGATCAGGAGCTGATTAGGACCTCTGGGGCGGAAGGCTGTTCCGGTCACCTAGGGCTGAGCCCACCCAGCAGCAGGGTGGGGCCGAGTCAGTGTGGAATGTGGGGAGCTGGAGCTGGCCACTGCCCTGGAGTCCCAGGGTGCAGAGAGCAGCGCAGACAGGGTGACCAGGAGCGGAGCAGGGAGAGCGGGGCCATGGCCTAGGGGACCCTTGGCTTCTGGAGACCAGGGTCGTGCGGGAGACTCCCCTTTCCGGCCTTCCCTCACCTGCCTGCTCCTGCCGGCTCTGGGGTCTGTCTGTCCTGGAGCAGAATCGCTGGGGCCTGGAGAGGAGGAGGAAGAAGTGTCCCATGTCCTCCCAGTGACAGGGGTCCCTGAGGACGGAGCTGCGGTGCTCCGCAGTCTGTCTCTTTCATCCTGGCCAGCCCAAGAGGCTGGTTCTCTCATGTGCCCATTGTACAGAAAAAGAAGTCTAGGTCCAAGGCAATGTGCAAGGCACTGCCAGGGCTGGGCTGGGTCTGAGGTGAGGTGTCCTCCGAGGACTGCTGGGGTCTTCAAGGGGAGGGGTCTTGCAAATGCAAATGAAGATGTCCGCTGGGGTCCCTGGTCCCTGTGCATGGCCGCCCTGCCCACCTTGCACTGTATGAGTGTGTCCGTGCCTATTGGCCTCTGCTTTCGTCCCTGCCTTTGCCTGTGGTACTGCTGCCTTAAGTTTCTGACACACCTGGAGGAATCCTCCCTTCTGCTTACCTCAAGATGGACTTGAGCCTGGGGGTTTGTGTGTGTGTGTGTGTGTGTGTGTGTGTGTGTGTGTGTGTGTGTGTGTGTGTGTGTGTGGCCACCTCCTCCAGGAAGGCTTCCCGAAGCCCTCCACTGGCACAAATCCAGTCACCCTTTCAGAGAGCCGCGTGCTCCGTGCCGCTGTCCAGCGCTGTGGTGCTGACCGCCTTTGCCTTGCCTCTTGGCTTAAGGGCTTGCGGGAGGAGAGGCTTGGTTATCTCCACATCACAGGGCGGGGAACGCAGCCGACGTGGTGTAGTGGCCTTAATCAGGATTGCTTTACTCCAGCTGGGGCGGGGACCCATGGCCGGGACCTTCCAGCGCCTGGGCCCCCACCTTCCCAGCATCCGAGGAGAGGGGCAGGGTGCGGTCGGAGCGAGGGGAGAAGGGGCTTCGAGTGGGAGCCGACTCTCCTTGCCCCCCACCCCCAGTTCTCCAAGGAGAAGTATATCCTGGACTCCTCACCCGAGAAACTGCACAAGGAGCTGGAGGAGGAGCTCAAGCTCAGCAGCACGGACCTGCGCAGCCACGCCTGGTACCACGGCCGCATCCCCCGTGAGGTGGGTCTGGGGCCGGCATGTCGGGGTGAGATCTACTGCCACGTACTGACCGTGTGTCTCAAAGGAGTCACTTCACCTCTCTGAGCCCCAGTGTCCTCACCTGGAAAACAGAGGGTAAAAATGGTGTTTACCTGCAAAGATGACCGTGAAAACTGAATGAAAGTGTGCAGGTAGGGGCTGGAGGAGTGGCCAGCGGTTAAAGCGTTTGCCTAGAAAGCTCCAGGCCCTGAGTTCGAGTCTCCAGCACCACATAAAGCCGGGTGTGGTGGCACATGCGTGTAATCCCAGCTTTTGGGAGGCTGAGGCAGGAGGATTGCCTTGAGTCCTAGACTAGCCTGGGCTACAGAGCAAGACCCTGTCTCAAAAAGGATGTGGGTAGAGCTGGGTGTGGCAGTGCATGCCACACGCCACTGTCTTGTCCCGGGTCTCTCCAGGAGGTGGAGGTAGGAGGATTGCAAGTTCAGTCCCTGCGTGGACAAAGTACTAACTTAGCGATACCTTGTCTCCAAATTAAAAAATAGAAAAATAAGGAAAAGGCTGGGACGTAGCTCAATGTGAAGGCTCAATTTCCGGTACTGAAAAAAAATGCAGATTAAGCGCTTAACACGATGTCTGACCCCGCTGAGCCCAGTGAATGCCGGCTTTGGTGCAGTCACCACTATTGTGGCTACTGGCCTGGCACCAGCCTCGTGGGTGTTCTGACAGTGAGTACTGCATCTTTTTGTGACTCAGTTTCGGCCACGTTGAGTTTCTGGGTCGAAGCAATGGTGTGCACTTAGGCACTGGGGGCTGAGCCTGGCCATTGCCCTGGGCTGCACCCCAAGCTCTTTTTATAAATTTCATTTCATTTTGTTGTTGTTTATTTTGAGATAAGGTCATCTAGGGCTGAGTCGACCAGTAAATTGCCCAGGCTGGGCTTGAACTTGTAACCCTCCTGCCGCAGCCTCCCAGAGTCCTAGGATTAGAGGCCTGTGCCTCCCTGCCCAGGCTGAAGGGATTGTGTAAGCCACACACCTGGGCTGCTGGGTTACCTGTCCCCTCCTCTGTCATGCTGTCCATCTCAGCCCAGCAGCCAGAGCTGCTGGCCATGGTTCCCTTATGGTCTTGGGTCCCATGCTTCTAGCGGCAGGTGTCTCTGTTCAGTGGCTCCCCTGTATCCAGGGCCCAGGTCTGGGTGTCCTTCTGCTGACCCTGGTCCCCAGTCCCGGGCCTGACCTCTCATCCTGCCACACCGTGTCTACCACAGGTCTCGGAGACCCTGGTCCAGCGCAACGGCGACTTCCTCATCCGGGACTCGCTCACCAGTCTGGGCGACTACGTGCTCACGTGCCGCTGGCGCAACCAGGCCCTACACTTCAAGATCAACAAGGTGGTGGTGAAGGCAGGGGAGAGTTACACCCACATCCAGTACCTGTTTGAGCAGGAGAGCTTCGACCACGTGCCCGCCCTGGTGCGCTACCATGTGGGCAGCCGCAAGGCTGTGTCCGAGCAGAGTGGCGCCATCATCTACTGCCCCGTCAACCGCACCTTCCCCCTGCGCTACCTGGAGGCCAGCTACGGCCTAGGCCCTAGCAGTGGCAAGGCCGCCAGCCCTGCGAGCCCCTCGGGTGCCAAGGGCAGCCACATGAAGAGGCGCAGCGTCACCATGACCGACGGGCTGTCCGCCGACAAGGTCACCCGCAGTGATGGCTGTCCCACCAGGTCAGCAGGGACCCTGTGCTGGGCTTGTGCCAGATGAGGGTGTCCGTGATGAGCCTGCTAGGGTGGGAGCCACTGGACCTGGTGACATTCTCCCAGAGCTGCCATGTGCACGGGGACAGGACAGCGTGGGGTGTCACGTAGAGTCCCGGACAGGTGTTCAAGGGCAAAGCCTGGTGCCGTCCCAGCCCTGCCACTTGACGCTGTCTCTCTCACTCCCCCCTTTCCCCCCTCTAAAAGTCCCTTGCTCCACAGCCCTCCTAAGCTGAGGGCAAATGTCAGCCCTTCACCCATGCTCAGGCAGGCCTCAGAGTAGAGGGCTTTGCAGGGTGGACACCGCTGCACGGGAACAGAATGTTCTTAGTGACAGGGTAATGGCACCTTTGCCGCTGGGGCTGGGTCCGGGCAGGCCCCGGATCCCAGAGAATATCACAGCAACTCACAGTTCTAGTCCCTACTGCACCTGGCCCCGCGTTGGGTACCTCTTGCCCACCCCGTCCAATGATGTCTCCCGCCCCCTCTCCCCACCCTTACTGGACAGAGGAAGAAACGAGCTCAGGACAGGGAAGCCGAGTGCCAAGCAGTGTAGGGCCAAGACTCGAGCCAGGTCTGAAGACTCCAGTCTGCATCCATAGTTACTGTGCTTTCCCTGGCAAAGAGGTTGCTGTCCTTTGCCACCAGCACCTAATAGGCCGTCGGGGCCCCTGTCCCTGGCTACTAAACAAGGGACTGATGGGGACATACCCTGCGGGCAGCAGCCACTTAGCCTGTTGGAAACTAGTGAGCAGGACGCACAGGCCACGCGTGCCCGAGGCGCCCGGAGCCCATGTGGGGCGCACTGCCCTTCCACTAGCCTCTCTTCTCAGTTCCTTAAGGTTTTCAGAGCAAGACTCCCACGGAAGCACTGTGAAGGTTGTGGGCTAGAAATAGCAGGGGACTAAAACCCCATTTTTCTTTCTGCTTGCTGTGCTGGGGGCACTCGTGAGCCCGTGTGCCCTGAGAAGGGGAATAGCGGTGTCATTTACACAGAGGTACCTAGTGTAGGTGGTGGAGTTCTGGTCTGTCTGTCCCTTCTCATCCTCCTGGGGACAGGAGGCATAGAGGAGCTCGGGAAGCTGTGGATGAGGCCGGTGTCCTCCTAGGCTGGCCTCTGGAGGGGATTGCTGGGTTGGGGTAGAAGGAGAGGAGGACAGTGTGGGGGACACGGGGCTGGCAGCCAGGTGAGGGGAAGAAGAGGCTGGTGGTGCTGGTGGGGTCCGGCCCAGGCCTCCTGCCGAACTCCAGGCCTCAGTCCTGTCCTTCCTCCAAGCTGGTGCCTTTGTACTCATCAATTGAGAAATTAGATTCAATAATCCCGAGGCTTTTCCTGCGGGTAAGTTGAGGGTGGCGGAGATGCCCCTCGGCGCCGGCTCACAGAAACGCCTGTCCACAGCGCGTCCCTGCCCCACCCCCGGGACTCCATCCGCAGCTGCGCCCTCAGCATGGACCAGATCCCAGACCTGCACTCGCCCCTGACCCCCATCTCTGAGAGCCCCAGCTCCCCTGCCTACAGCACTGGTAAGGCCCGGGAGGGAGGGAGGCTGGGCGGTGGCAGGGCTCCATCCTCCGTGGCTTCTGTTGCTCATACTAGGAATGGGCTGGGCGCTGCACGCTGAGCAACATCCACCATTTTTCACTTTCGCTTCTGAGACAGGGTCTTGCTAAGTTGTCGAGGCTGGCCTCGAACTTTTGCTCTTCCTGCCTCAGCCTCCCTGAGGGCTGGGATTACAGGAGTGGGCCCCTGCACCCCGCTGTGCTCTTGCGTAACTAGACAGAAAATTCCTGTTGTGGAAACCTAACCCTGGTTCATTTCTGGTTCGAGCAAACAAAGACCCTATTTTCACCAGGCCCTGCTGTCCACGTAGGGCAGTGCTGGCCTGGGGAGTCCACTTCGTTGGAGCGTTGCTGTCTCTCTGGGTCGCCACAAATTCCTCCCCAAAGTACAGGACCGTTGGTTGTGTCACAGCTGCAAACCTACCTCCAAATAATACATCGAAGCGTAACTTACCAGAGATGGTTTATGGGTCGATTTCTAAGCAACATGTGATGTTGTCAAGTGGACCAGAAGCTAAGACTTATTAAACCTTAGCTCTACCACTTGCTGGCTGGGTGACCTCGGGCAGATCCGCCGACCTGTCTGAGCTCATCTGTAGACTCAGGATCACAACAGTGCTTATTCCACAGGATGCAGAAAGGGCCAAATGGACTTGTGTGCACAAAAGGATTTTGTGGGCTGTAGGAGGTCCAGCAGTATCACCTGTGGTTTCTGTTCTGCTTTGTGGTGCTGGAGATGGAACCCAGGGCTGCTTGAACGTTAGGGAAGGGCTCGGCCATCAGGCTGGACCTGCAGCTCGGAACCTGGGATCAGGTGATGACTGAATGATGGATTTTGGTGCTCCTGGGGATTAAACCTCGGGCATTCTAACCAAAGTGCACCCCAGCCATTTATTTGTTTGTTTGTTTTCATTTATTTTTGGAGGCAGGGTCTCACTCTGCAGTCCAGGCTGGTCCTGAACTCCTTATGTGGCCCCAGGCTGGCCTTGAACTCACAGCAATCCTCCTGCCTC
Organism: Ctenodactylus gundi; assembly: GCA_004027205.1. NCBI lineage: Eukaryota > Metazoa > Chordata > Mammalia > Rodentia > Ctenodactylidae > Ctenodactylus > Ctenodactylus gundi. Next base: position 36,540 of record PVKB01004307.1, on the reverse strand, counting down.
TGTCTCCTGAGTGCTGGAATTACAGGTGTGCACCGCCATGCCTGGCCTAGATGAGAAACAAACTCAGGGCCTTGTGCTTGTTAGGCAGGTGTTCTAATTGCTGTGATGGTCTTCCTCCAGTCGCTAAATTTCCAGGTTGACCATGAACCTGCCGCCTCCTGTCTCAGCCCCCCATAGAACTAGGATTATAGGTGTACCACATGTCACAGCTTCTTCTGATTGTCGGTGATGCTTTTACTATTGGCGACTCTCCATCTTTGGGGTCACCAGCCCTGGACACACAACATGGCCCCCTCATATATCATTATTACTATTTCATTGAGAAATAATTTTTTGAATCACAATAAACTCCACCAGACACTTTGCTTTCCTGGGCCACCCCCTCCATGTAGCCCTGTGGGTCCTTGAGGCTGCAGTAGCCTCAGGGCCGGGCAGGTGTGATTCCGGAGTCAGGGGGTTTCAGAGCGACACCAAGGGCTGGTCGCAGTGCGAGAATTTGCCAGGCCTGGTACCCACCTGTGTGTTTCCTCATGTGGAGATCAGGGATCTGGACCTCACTTTGGTGGGGAGCCGCAGTAATATTTCTGTCTCTACTCTCTGCAGTGACCCGTGCCCCCGCAGCCCCCGCAGCTCACTGTACCACAGCACTGCCAGCCTCCCCTGTCACCCGCCGCTCCAGTGAGCCCCAGCTATCTCATGGAAGTGCCCCTAAACCTGTGGAGTCGGACAAGGGCCCGCACACAAGCCCCTGCCATACCCTCGGCAAGGCCTCCCCGTCGCCGTCACTCAGTAGCTACAGTGACCCGGACTCTGGTCACTACTGCCAGCTCCAGCCCCCTGTCCGCGGCAGCCGAGAGTGGGCGGCACTTGAAGCCTCCAGCCGGCAAGGCCGGAGCTATGGCGAGAGGTTAAAGGAACTGTCGGAAACTGGGACCTCCGAGGGCGACTGGAGCAAGGGCTTCGCGGCCCCTGTTGTGGAAGCCACTTCTGCCTTCAACCCGGCCACCTTCCAGTCCCTGCTGATCCCCAGGGAGAACCGGCCACTCGAGGTGGGCGTCCTGCGCAAGGTGAAGGAGCTGCTGTCGGACGTGGACGCCCGGACGCTGGCCCGGCACGTCACCAAGGTTGACTGCCTGGTAAGCGCCAGACGCGCATGGGGTGGGGACGCATCTCTTTTCTCTGGCTTTGGGACGAAGGTGGTGAGGGGCTAACTCTGAAGTTCGCAAGGACGGGAGGCAGGTGGGCCTGAATCACAGCTATCCACTCCTGGATCTGTGACTTTGGCTTGGTCGTGGTGCCTGTCTATTTATTTTTATCTAACTGTACTGGGGACTGACCTCAGGGCCTTTGCACCATGCCATATCCTTAGCCCGCTTTATTTTGTGCCTTGAGACGGTGTCTTGCTGAGTCTCCAAGCTGCCCAGGCTGGGCTCAGACTCGCAATCCTTCTGCCTCAGCCTCCCACAATGCTGGATTACAGGTTTGTGCCATCAAGTCAACCTGCTTTTCTCCTTTTACTTTATTATTTATTTTAAATTAGGTAGAATAAGTCTTTACTTAGAAATAACAACGGGCAGAGGGATAAAGCTCTCGTTATCCAGGAGGGGATCGCAAATGAGTTGCCCCTCTTTTCCCTGATTTTTTTTTGAGATAGGGTCTCACTCAGTAGTCCAGGTGGTCCTGAATTCACTAAGGGCCCCAAGCTGGCCTTGAACACACAGCAATTCTCCTGCCTTGGCCTCCAGATTGCTGGGATCACAGTCATCTGCCACCACGCCCAGTTTATGTGGTGCTGAGGAATTGAACCCAGGGTCTTGCACTTTCTAGGCAAGCGCTTTAACCATGGTGCTATTCCTCTTTCAACCCTGTTTTTTCCTCTTTTTTTTTGAGACAGGGTCATACTCTGTAGCCCAGGCTGGTCCTGAACCCACTTTGGAGCCCAGGCTGGTCTTAGCCTTATAGCAATCCTCTTGCCTCAGCCTTCTGAGTGCTGGGATTACAGGCATGCGCCATGACGCCAGCTTTATGTGGTTCTGGGGAATCGAACTCAGGGCCTTACGCTTGCGAGGCAGGAGCTTTAACCACTGTGTTATTCAACCCTCCCTCTTTTCCCTCTTTAATAAGCAAAAAATGTCGGGTGTGGTAATTCCAGCTACTGAAGCCAGTTTGGCAACTCAGAGAGACCCCCGTCTCAAAAAAGGGGGTTACTGGGAAAGGAGATCAGTGCACCCTGGATTCAGTCTCCAGTACTAGGAAAAAAAAAGTCAAGACATTTTCAGCTTCTCCAGATCCCAGTTTGACAGTGGAACCGGGCAGCCCTGAAACCCAGTGGTGTCTGATCAACCGGCATTTCCAGAGTGTCCGGAGCCCGAAGCCCGCGCTGTCAAAGTCGGTTTCTTGGCCCAGGAACTGCATAAAACGACTCCCCGCCCCCACGCCCCCTAGTGGAAAATAGGCAAAAACACGTCTTCGGACCATGTTGTCCGTGTAGGGGCGCTGGCTCTGTAGTGAGTCTTTGACCCCAGTTCTCTCTGTGCCCTAGTTTCTGGGTTGCCAGGAACTGATCACCTAGTTACACTGGTCTCAGAGCTCTAGGAGCGAGAAGAGAGTCCAGGCTGAGAAGTTACTCCGAGAGCTTGACAGGTTCCAGGCCCAGGGTGTGTGACTTTGGCAACCCGTTCCCTTCCTGGCCTCGGTTCGCCCCCTGGGATAAGGCGCTTTAGTTCTTAACCTTAACTGAGTATTTAGCATGTTAGGCACTCGTGAACATGTTTTCATTTGTCCCCCATTTCACAGATGGGGACAGTGAGGCTCACTCACAAAGGCAGGCTCTGTTGATCTGTGCCAGAGGATTACCAACCAGTAGGGCCGGGATTCCAACCGGCCCCCCAACCAGGCTACCCCCTTAGGTACAGCAGAGTCCCAGCTGGCCTGGGCCAGCTCTGACAGGAAATTAATCAGCCCTCTGGGCGTCCTTGCAGGTTGCTAGGATACTGGGCGTTACCAAGGAGATGCAGACCCGAATGGGCGTCCGCTGGGGCATGGAACTGCTCACCCTCCCCCATGGCCGGCAGCTACGATTAGACCTGCTGGAAAGGTAAGGCCGGCCCCGGCCCAGGGGGACTGGCGGGGAACCCCGGGCGGCCTCTGCCTTTGGCTGGGACCACCTGCCCATCAGTCTGTCAGCCGGGCCCTCAGGGGCTCTGGCCACGCCTCCCAGTCACGTGGCCAATCGCGGCCCTTCGGGGTCCAACTCAGAGGGTCCCCGGTTCACCGAATTCTTCCTCTCGGCATTCCCTTTCTGCCTCCCTAGTCCGCCAGCCTTCCCGGCCCATCGTTTCCAGCCTCTCGGTTCATTCCCAGAACAGCTCTGCTCAATGAGTTCCACTCATCTGGCATCACAAGCCCCTCAGCCCGCGTCCTGGTTCCGCCCCGACTTACACTGACCAATCAGAAGCCCCTAGCCTTTCCTGTCCTCCCGCCCTCCCCTGGCCCCGCCCCTTCTATTGATACTTGGCAGCTTCTCACTTTGGCTCTGCCCTCCTTCCCTCGGCGCCCCGGGACAGGCCGCGGCAGGGCTCCGCCCCCGGGCTTGGCCCCGCCCCTGACCGGGCCTCTCCGACAGGTTCCATACCATGTCCATCATGCTGGCGGTGGACATCCTGGGCTGCACAGGCTCGGCGGAGGAGCGCGCGGCGCTGCTGCACAAGACCATCCAGCTGGCGGCCGAGCTGCGGGGCACCATGGGCAACATGTTCAGTTTCGCGGCGGTCATGGGCGCCCTGGACATGGCCCAGGTACTGAGGGTCCGCTCCGAGCGGGCGTCCCCTAGACTCCCCGGAAGAGCCGTGAGGGGTGTTCCTTGGGAACGGCTGCGTATGGAAACAGGAGGAATTTTGCGAGTCTCTAGGCAGTGCGGTGAGAATTAACCAGGAGAAACGAATTTTTTCGTTGTTGACCAAGATGGAGTTCTTCCCTTTCTCTGGGGCTTAGTTTCCCCAGTTGTAAGGAGCATTACATGAGCTTTTAAAATACACAGTAGGCGCTAAAGGAATGGCACAGTGGTTAAAGCGCTTGCCCAGCAAGCCCCAGGTCCCTGAGTTTGATTCCCCAACACCACATAAAGCTGGGCGTGGTGGTGCACGCCTTTAATCCCAGCACTCAGGAGGCTGAGACAGGGGGATTGCCTTGAGTCCAAGGCCAGTCTGGGCTCCATAGTGAGTTCCGGACCAACCTGGGCTACAAAGAGAGACTCTGTCTCAGAAATACATAAATAAAAATAAACTTTAAAAAATACACAGCAGGGCTGGAGGAACGGCTCAGCAGTTAAAGCGCTTGCCTAGCAAGTGCTAAGTACCCTAGTTGGATTCCCCAGCACTACATAAGCTGGGCTTGGTGGCGCACGCCTGTAACCCCAGCACTCGGGAGGCTGAAACAGGAGGATTACCTCGAGTCCAAGGCCAGGCTAGACTCTAAAGTGAGTTCAGGACCAGCCTGGACCACAGAGTGAGACCCTGTCTCAAAAAATTAAAAAATAAAAATAAAAAATTCACAGTAGCATATGCCTATAATCCCAGCTCCATGGGAGGCGGAGGCAAGAGGATCACAAGGTTGAGCCCATCCTGGCCTACTTAGTCCCTAACGCAAGGGGATGTTGCTCAGTGGTAGAGCAGCTGCCTCGCGTGCATGAGGCTTTGGGTTTCATCAGATAGTAAGAAGATGTGTAAAATGACTATCACTGTGTGCTGGGTGCCACCCTGAGTATTTACCAGCCCTGAGTCCTCAAAATGATCTCATGAGGGAGGTGTCCCTGTTGTCCCATTTTACAAACGGAGCGACCGTGACAGCCTGGAAGACTGAGAGTTTGCTCTGTGTCTTGCTGGATTCCAGAGGGCAGACCTAGCAGTACCCTGCCTCTGGTAGGCCTGCTGCGTGGGATGGCTGCACCTGTGCTCTGGGCCCAGCTCCAGCGCTGCCTTTTAATTTCGGAGTAACATTGGGCAGATCACTCCACTCTCTGAATCTCACTTCCCCCATCAACTGGGTGATTGGGGGGACCCCACGGGGGATGGCTGGAAAGTAGCCCGTGCTGTCCCTGGCCGTGAACGGTGGCCTCTGCATCCCCTCACTGCTGGTCCCTCATGCTCCCATATCTCACTCTTCCCCACCCCAGATTTCCCGCCTGGAGCAGACATGGGTGACCCTGCGGCAGCGACACACGGAGGGTGCCATCCTGTATGAGAAGAAGCTCAAGCCTTTTCTCAAGAGCCTCAATGAGGGCAAAGGTACGTCCCGGTGCGCTACGTGACCCTGGGCAGGCTTCAGGCCTCCCTGGGCGGGCACAGGTCTGTGCTTATGAGCCCCAGACTGAGCTCCCATTCCACTCCGAGCAACCAGGTGAGCTGTGCCTGTGTCCAGGCTCAGCCTCAGGCGTGGCCCACGGCCACCAGGGCTTCACCTGGGGGAGCAAGGAGCCCTGGGAGCTCTGTGGGACCCTAGCTCCAGGGTGCCTCGGGGTCTCAGTGCACCCTGTCCCCTGCAGAAGGCCCACCGCTGAGCAACACCACGTTCCCCCACGTGCTGCCACTTATCACTCTGCTGGAGTGCGAGTCTGCGCCGGCCGAGGGCCCCGAGCCCTGGGGCAGCACGGAGCATGGCATGGAGGTGGTGCTGGCCCACCTGGAGGCCGCCCGCACCGTGGCACACCACGGAGGCCTCTACCACACCAACGCCGAGGTCAAGCTGCAGGGTGAGTGGCCATCCGCAGGTCAGTCCTGTCCCTCTGTCCCGTCTCTGTCCCCAACGCCTTCCCTCCTCCCTCTCTTCCGCACTGATCAGTTCCCAGAGCAGCTGTTAGTGGAGTAGGGAGGCCCCAGGGTGACTCAGAGCTTGGCTGAGCCTCGGTGTGCTAGTCTGTGAAGTGGGCCCACAGGTCCGCTGCCCAAGGCTGCCTGCCAGGTGCCAGCCTGGGCCTGGCCTGGGGGGTTGGGGGGTCCTGCCCAGCTTCCAGAAGCCTCTCAGCTTGCAGCAGAGATCTTCCTTTGCGGGGAAAGCAGAGAGCAAGCTTTCTCCAACGATGTCTCTTTTACTGACTTTGCCATTATTATTATTGTTACTGAGACAGGGTCTCTCTCTGTAGTCCAGGCTCGTCCTGAACTCGCCATACACCTCAGGCTGGCCTGGAGCCCATGACAAATGAACTCAGCATCCTGAGTGCTGCGATTCCAGGCGTGCGCCACCATGCCTGGCTGTGGCGTTATTTAAGTCACAGGAATTCACTGGAGACAACAGTTACAACTGAACAAAATTAAGATTTAATAAATCACTCATAATTACTCAGAGGACAATGCTGTGAATATTCTGCGTCTCTTAAAAAGAAAAAAGTTAGACATTTCGTATTTACTTACAAAATGTTTATCTACTTTCTTAGAAGAAATTTAGAATTTAGAGAAAAATCCAAAAAAATTCCAAAAATCTCCAAAAATTTATTAATGTTGTCTTAATAATTTTCTTGGGCTGGTTAGAGCGCTTGCCTATCCTACATAAGGCCCTGGGTTTGGTTCTACCACATCACAATAAAATGAGCTGGTCATAGTGGCACAGGCCTGAAATCCCAGCACTCGGGAGGCTGAGGCAGGAGGATTGCCGTGTGTTTGAGGCTAGCCTGGACTACATGGTGAGTTCAGGACCAGCCTGGACTACAGAGCGAAACTCTGTCTCTAAATGTTTTATTTTTCTCATCCCTGGGGCATGATACCCAACAACAGAACTTAATGAAGGAGAAGTTGATTTCAGCTCACAGGTCATACGACTCCTCCTGGCAGTGGCTGAAGGGCCTCAGGAGGGCCTGGCAGGAGAAAAGCTGCTCATGGGTGGGATTACAGGGCGGAGCTAGTGAGAGACACACCCTTCCAGGCTGCCCTCCGGGGCTGCCGTAACAGCACATAAAACTACTGATGGATTGACCCACTTGACTCAGTTGACTCCTGACCCAAATACGAGGCTCATGGGAACCTTCCAGATCCAAACCAAAACAAGTATTCTATCTTCTGGGCTGGAGGAATGGCACAGTGGTTAAAATGCTTACCTAGCAAGCACAAGGACCTGAATTCAATTCCCCAGTACCACATAAAATGGGTGTGGTGGCGCATGCCTGTAAGCCCTCGGGAGGCTGAGGCAGGAGGATTGCCATGAGTCCAGGGTAGCCTGAGCTACATAATGAGTTCAGGACGAGCCTGGACTACAGAGCAAGACCTTGTCTCATGGAAAAAAAAAAAAAGTCTTCTGATGGGGTGTGAGAGGGAATGTAGCTCAGTGGTAAAGCTTTTGCCCTGGGATGTGTGAACTCCTAGGCTCAATCCTAGCACTGCAAAAATTTAGTCATTTAAAAATGATACGTTGTAATCTGGGCCTGGTGACACATGCAAGTGATCCCAGCACTTGGGAGGCTGAGGCAGGAGGATTTCTGTGAGTACGAGGCCAGCCTGGGCTACACAGTGAGTTCAGGACCAACCTGGACAACAGAGTAAGACTGTCTCAGAAGAGAGAGAGAGAGAGAGAAAGAGAGAGAGAGGTTGTAAATAGGAGGATAAAAAGTAGGTGGTAAGTAAGGCATTGTTACGGTCCTCACCGATGCTGTGGGTCCCTCATCGGCTGGGGAGAGACCCTCCAAGTGGGCCCGCAGCCAGATGGGGATCCTCTGACTGTGCTTTCTGCCTTTCAGGGTTCCAGGCCCGGCCGGAGCTCCTAGAGGTGTTCAGCACTGAGTTCCAGATGCGCCTCCTCTGGGGCAGCCAGGGTGCCAGCAGCAGCCAGGCCCGGCGTTATGAAAAGTTCGACAAGGTCCTGACCGCCCTGTCCCACAAGCTGGAGCCTGCCGTTCGCTCCAGCGAGCTGTGACCCCCAGGGACCTCTCCCCTCTGCAGCTGCAGGCAGCCTTGGGGGCACGAGGGCCCAGTCCTTTCCCCAGAGCACCCCAGGGACACTGTGATTGGCCCAAGAATGTTCTGGACCCAACTCTGGGATCTACCTTGCACCTCCAGGGTCCCATGTGGACTGTGGCACGGTCCTCTGGCCACATACTCACCAAGCCCCCCTCGGGAAGGACGGGAGCCCCTGCGCCTCCCCAGCTCCTGCTGTCCCCCTTCCGGCAAGGCGGCGCCCTGTTTTGAGCCATTCGGTCTCCTCAGGCCTCCTCTCTCGCCTCTGGGCACCCACCTCCACTGGCCCTGAGGCCTCCATCCTGCTGTAAATAAGTCTGTCTGTTCTGTAAATAGCTGTACAGGAACCATGTTTTCTTTCATATAATAAACTTTTATGGCTTTCTTCTCTCGTCTCTCCGGTTGCTTGGCTGAGGAAGGGTGGAAACCTCCTTTAGCAGAGGGTGTGCGTGATGCTGAGGTGCAGTCCCGGGCCTCCGGCTAAGCCACATCCCTGCTCGTGTGTTATTTTTGATTTTGAGACAAGGTCTTGCCAAGTGGCTGTGTTGTCCTGGCTGCGTTTAAACTTGTGACATTCCTGTCTCTGCCTCCCAGAGTGCTGGGATGACAGGCCTGCTCCATCAGGTCTGGCTAGCAATTATTTCTTCACCACCTGGACATTCAGGATTGGGTCAGGAGCCAGTGTTAGCAGGTAGGAAACCCTGGAGAGGCTCACACACAGTGGCAAGGTGGACAGCTCGTCCCAACCCAGCGGGGAAAGCGTGGGCCTGCCTGTCTCACCTCAGGCCCCACCTCTCTGGAGATTCCATAGCAACATTTTCCACAAAACACACAACCAAAGGGCGGAGATGTTTGGGGTGGAAGGGCTTTCAGAAATCTCGAGTCCCATCTGCCCTCTGGAAAACAGGTCTGGAGAGAGAAAGAGTTTCTAGGTCACAGCAGCAGAATGAAGTTTGCTGTCCTGACCTGGAGTTTTGTTCCCTTTCTTTACTAAGAGTGGTGGGTGTAGTGGCACCCACCCCAACACTCTGGGAGGCTGAGGTCGAAAGATCACAAGTTTGAGCCCAGCCTGGGCAACTTAGTGGCTTAGCGAGACCCAGTCTTAGAACTAAAAATGGGTTGGGAATGTAGTTCAGAAAGAAGGCCCTGGATTCAATCCACAAACAACAAGAGTAAGAACTATTCATTTATTTGGGACTTTGAAATGTGGCCCCAGAGCCAAGCATGGTGGCACAGGCCTGTAATCCCAGCTCTTGGGAGGCTGAAACAGGAAGATTATGAGTTCCGGGCAAACCTGGGCCAGCCTGGACTACAAAGCAAGATGCTGTCTCAAAATCAAAACTAAAAAAATAAAATAAAAAAAGGGCCTGGAGATGTCGCTCAGTGGTAGAACTATTATTGAGCTTATGTGAGGCTCTGGGTTAAATCTAATATGACAAAAATAATTCACTAAATAGAATGCAGCCCCTGAGTTTGTGGGGTTTTGTGTGTGTGTGTCCTATGGGTGATTTGGGGGATAAAGGGGGGACTGGGGGCTAAACCCAAGGCCTTCACACTGAGCTACATCTCAAGCCCATTTTTTAGTTTGAACTTTTTTTGTTTGTTTTTGAGTCAGAGCCTCACTTTGTAGTCAAGGCTGGTTCTGAATTTGCTATGTAGCCCAGGCTGGCCTGGAACTCATGACAGTCCTGCCTCAGCCTCTCAGTGCTGGCATTACAGGTGTGTCATGTGTGCCACCGGGCCTGGTTTGTGTGGCACTGGAGAATTGAGCTCATTGCCTTGTGCTTCATATGAAAACGTTTTAACCGTTAGGCTGTTCCTCCAGCCCTCATTTGAATTTTTCCCCTATTTTATTGATATGTATAAGTGCAAAATTTAAGGTTTACATTGGTTTGAGGCATTCTGTGCACATACATATCTAGTCAAGATAACAAGACCTTTCCCGCTTTCCTTTCAGTCCCCCCCACACACACACTCCCACAACCTACCCCCCACCACGCATTCCCTTTATCTTTCACTTTAAGTTCTGTGAAATAATTGTGATCTGGGATCTGGGTTTCTAATATCAGAGAAACTATTCCATATTTCACTTTCTGCTTTTTGACTCATTTGAATTTTTTGAGGCAGGGTCTTGTTAAGTTGCTAGGCTGCCCAGGCTGGGATTGAACTTGTAATCCTCCTACCTCAGCCTCCTAGAGTGCTGGCATCACAAGCCTGTGCCACCAGACTTGGTAAAACAGATCTTTGAGGTAGGCCATGAGGCAGCTGCCCTGGTCTCCCGAATTCCTCAAGTGGGCCAGGTAGAGGTAGGTAGTGTGGGTCCACCTGACACCAGGCCGGGCTGGAGGCTCGGCAGCCGGCTCACCGAACTGGAGATGCTGGGGTCCTTGACCTCCGAACCCTGCGACCACCAGAGGCTGATATCATGATTTGGTGCAGGTAGATCTTGGGCAACCACTGGGATTGGGTCTAGTTCCGCTGTCTACCAGCTCGGGCAACTTGGGTAAGAAGCTTAAACTCGGGTCTCCTACCCAATTAAATGGGGGCAACGAATGGAACCTATCTACTAGGGCGGAGGTAAACGCGTAGCACACAATAACTGCAGGTAAGAGTCAGCCATGTTTCATATATAATGGATTGTCAGAAATCATGTATTATTTTATGACTAACACACTTGGTGTGCCTGCTTCTCACTGATATATCACCATTTGTCTGTATGGCAGAAACATAAATTACAGAATATACAAGCCGCCTGCCGCTCAGGGCACGTGAAAGCCATTATTAGTGAGCTCTCCCTTGTCATATAAAAGAATAACGGGCATGGAAAAGGTGCTCTCGAAGGCGTAAGGTTCCGCACAAGTTTTTGTTACGATTGCTACATCACCCTTTGTGGTCATAATCCTTTATTCTGTGTAAGCTACCGTGATGGTCCCCTAGTTACCGTGGTCATGGAAACGCGGCTCGGCGTTCCGGATCGGACGACACGCGGGCTCCCCCTGGAGGGCTTGCTGGGCAAAGCCGGCGAGTCGTTCCGACGCGCGCGAGGGCCTTCGGGAGTTGTAGGAGAATGGGCGTGTCTTCCTGCGGAGCGGTCCCCGCCGGGAGCTGTAGTTTGCAGATCGAGGCTGTCAGCGGCCTTCCCCTGGCCGAGCCCTGGCTTCACACGGATGGCGGTCGGGACGCGTGGCCGCCATCCCTGGGGCTTGCTGGTCGGGCTGCTCGCGCTGGTCTCGGCCGCGGCCACCGCCTGGGACTTGGCTTCGCTGAGCTGCAACTTCGGCTCCTTCTGCGAATGCGACTTCCGGCCCGACCTGCCGGGTGAGGGCCCGCAGCCGGGGGCGGGAGGTCGAGGGCGGGCAGTGGGCCCTGGGGCCGCGGCCGCTGTGGACTGGAGGGGAGCCGCGGGCGGGACTCGCAGACGTGTGGACCGGCCACAGACCCGAGGAAGGGCTTGGCGGTGTCCGTGCGGGGTCCAGAGGCCTTGCCAGGACGGGCGGAGGCCTTTACGGGGACGTGTTGGCCCCCACGGAACGAGCTGACCGTCCCGGAAGCCGCCTGCCCTGGGCATGGGCGACGGCCTGGCACAGACCCTATCCGTTGCCCGCGCTCCCTCGGACTGGCGCAATCCGTAGAACCGTCTGGTGGGGGCGCTGCTGCACCGAGCCGTGCTAAGGACGACCCCTGGTCCACAGGGTGTCCCATATCAGTTCCAGGCATGAGTCCCCCTCGAACTTACGCCTCGGTAGGGATATGTTCTCCGCTCTGACCCTGTTCTTCTGTGACCTCAGGCCTGGAGTGCGACCTGGCCCAGCACCTGGCCGGCCAGCATCTGGCCAAGGCACTGGTCCTGCAGTCGCTGAAGGCCTTCGTGCAGGACCCGGCCCCAACCAAGCCACTGGTCCTCTCCCTGCATGGCTGGACTGGCACGGGCAAGTCCTACGTGAGCTCCCTGCTGGCGCAGTACCTTTTCCAGGGTGGCCTCCGCAGCCCTCACGTGCACCACTTTTCTCCCATCATGCACTTCCCGCATCCCAGCCACATTGAGCGCTACAAGGTAGGCTGGGCCAGCCCAGGGCTCCCCTCACCTGCGCCCTTGGGGTGAAAGGCCTTGAGGAGTAAGTGCTGAGCCCAGAGAGGAGACACTTGGCCCAGGCCCCAGCCCTCAGGACCCATCCTGAGGATCCTGAGGTTGTGAATGGTGGCGTTTCATGATTCCATGGCAGTGGGCACCAGTGGTACCTCCTGCCTGAGTGACGTGGGATTATACAGTTGCAGGTCTGACTTATTGAGCACCTGTGTGCCAGTCAGTCTTCATTACCACCTCCTGGTAAAGCGCCGAGCCCCCACACGCCACACACCACTGCTGACTGCAAAGCACGTTGCCATTTCCTGGGTGATCAGTTGCACTGTGGACGGGTTCAGGGAGCAGGAAGTGACGGATATTGTTTTATTTTGTATTTTATTTATTTTTGAGATGGTCTCCTATAGTCCAGGCTGATCCTAAACTCCTGCCTGAGCCTCCCGAGTGCTGGGATTGCCGGCATGCGCCATCATGTCCAGCTAGTATGTGTGTGGGACTTGGGGGTTGAACCCAGGGCTTTGCACACCTTGGATCCAAGCGTTGATGGGAGGGCCTGGGCTTGTGTTCCTATCCTGCTGGCTGGCTGTGTGACCCTTGGCAAATCTCTGCCCCTGTCTGAGCTGCCCTCTCTCCATCAGTCTCACGAAGGGGATGGCACTCTCTGAGAGGCCCCATCTCCCCGGGAAGGGCATTAATCTTTGCCTTGGATAATGTCTGGGGATGGGGAGTGTCTCCAGCACCCCTGGAATGCTTGTCTCTCCCCATAGAAGGACCTTAAGCACTGGGTTCAGGGAAACCTCACTGCCTGTGGCCGCTCCCTCTTTCTCTTCGATGAGATGGACAAGCTGCCCCCCGGCCTGATGGAGGTCCTTCGGCCTTTCCTGGGCTCCTCCTGGGTTGTGTATGGGACCAACTACCGCAAAGCCATCTTCATCTTCATCAGGTGGGGCCAGCTCTGCCGCGGGCACAGTGGGGGGACACTGCTTAGAAATCCATCTGTCTGGTCCTCACCTGTGCTCCCAGCAGAACACTGACCCCCAGCCAGTCAGACTTCCCCAGAGCCCTTTCCCTCTTGTGGTGATGTTGTCATTTAAGGTAGCTGGCCTCCTCTCAGGCACCCTCAAAGTTGTGCTGGGCTCAGTCTTTTGGATCCTTGCCACTTCTTTGTGGGGCCTCTGGCCCAGGAGGTCATGGGACTGGAGTTCTAGTGCTCTAGATCGAGGTCTTAGCTGTGCTTCCTTGGACAAAACTGCCTTACCTCTCTGAGCTTTGTCGTCTTGTGAACAGACAGGCTGATATTACTGCCTCCTTGTCCTACTGGAGGCTGGGTGAGCAGAAGGCACGAGAATACTGTATACAATGCATGGCACATACACGTCATGGATTATGGGCATGGGCGTGGTGATAGGAGCCAGAGGGGGAAAGGCAGTGTTGTCCCGCTGGGCTCCTCCCCACACTGCTGTACTCCCAGAGACACAGCAGTACCAGGAAGAGAGGACCATGCCGGATCTTCTGGTCAGGGTCTCAGCCTATGGGTATCCCGTAATTTCAGCAACACTGGTGGAGAGCAAATCAACCAGGTGGCCCTGGAGGCATGGCGAAGCCACCGGGAGCGTGAGGAGATCAGCCTGCAGGAGCTGGAGCCAGTTGTCTCCCGGGCCATGCTGGACAACCCGCACCGTGAGTCAGCCCAGGGCCCCACCCTTCATGGGTTGGGTTCACATCCTACCGTGGGCCACGCTTCCTGGGGTGGGCCTGTTCCCTTGCAATCTATTGGAAGTCCAGAGTCCCTAGCTCAGACGTTAGCCCCGCCAGCTCTGGGACCTGAGCAAGTCATACGTTCCCCTGAGCCTGCGCTCAGAGGACAGCCAGGAAGAGTGAGCCCACGTCCCCATGCCACTACCCATCGCGGGCGCAACCTCTCCTTTGTTCGTCTGTGTGTGAAGCACAGTGACCCTTTCTGCAGATGGCTTCTGGCGCTCGGGCATCGTGGAGGAGCACCTGCTGGACGCCGTGGTGCCCTTCCTGCCCCTCCAACGGCACCATGTACGGCACTGTGTGCTCAGTGAGCTGGCCCAGCTGGGCCTGGAGGCCAGGGATGAGGTAGTCCAGGCTGTGCTGGACAGCACCACCTTCTTCCCGGATGAGGAGCGGCTCTTCTCTTCCAACGGCTGTAAGACTGTGGCCTCGCGAATCGCCTTGTTCCTCTGACCTCCAGGGTGCCACCCTTGCCCTGCCTAGCACGGTCACGCAGGAAAGGCCTGGAACCTCTGTCCAGGGACCCTTGTCCTGAGTGCGCTGGAGAGGAAGACCCGTGGCACAGAGTCAGCATGAAGCAGGGTTTCAGTTTAGCCAACCACCAAGAGCCAGGAGGAGCCTCTAAACTGGTTAGAGGCCACCTTCACCTCTGCCGCCTTCTCCTGGGGCCCCCAGGCACCCTGGAACCTCACCAAGTCATGACCTCACCTGCAGCCTGAGCCTTCTTCATGTGAATTGTAACTCAGGGACCATGGCTCGTGGCTGCTCCCTCCTGCCTGGATTAGTGACCCCTGGCCCTTGGCCCAGTGTCACCCCTGCCCTCACCCCACAGCCTTTGTCCCAGTATCCCAGGCCAGGCTGGGACTTTGCATGAATGGAGGGATTCAAGCTGCCACCTAGGCCTGGATTTAGAAGTTTTTTAATGTTGTAAAAGAAGAGAGCAGGTATAATAAACATAGCCATGAGAGTGGAGACATGGCAGAGGCTCTCGTTGCCCTTTGCTGAAGGTCTGGTGGGGGCAGAGTTCGCCCCTCCCAGCAAGAGGCCAGAGCCTCCGTCAGCCCATCATGGAGGATCAGAATGGCTGAGGCCTGAGCTCAGCCTCTGGGCGGCCCTGCTGGAACTTAAACTCGTGCCCTTCTTAGGGCTCAGAGCAGCTTCTGTCTTATTGGGCTTCCAGCCCTGGCACTGGGTGACCCTGGGATTTTTGAGGCTGCAGCTTGGATCACAGGAAACCTTGGTGTTGCTGGAACTTTGGGCCAGTTCTGGGCCCTGGCCCTGGGGGGCACCAGCCTTGCTGGTTCTCAGGCTCTGGCCGTGGGCAGTTTTGGCCCTTCGGAATCTCTGCCTCAGGCCCTGGGTAGCCTTGGTCTTCTTGGGCCTCTTCCTTAGAGGCTGGGTGGCCTTCGTCTTGCCTGAGCCCTCCGCCTGCTGGGTAGTCTGGGTTTTCCTGGGGCCATGGCCCAGGCTTAGGCTGTCCCTGGTGTCGCTGGAGTCTGAGGACTGTGTGTTCAGCAGTGAAGACTCGGAGAGCGTCCCAGTGGTGGAGGAGGTGTCCTTGTACCCCTGCTCTGTGGCGGATGTCCCTGTCTCTGAGGTGGAGGGCGTCCTCACTGGGAAGGGTGTGCAGTTACCAGGCGTGAGTGTCTCCGGGAAAGGAGGACTGCTGGGCGCCTCCCCTGGCCTGCATGCCCAGGGGCTCTGGATGGCCGCGGGGGAATGCCTGCCAGCTCCCCAGCCCGGCCCCCCTGGCCAACCCCTGGGCTCCCTCTGCCACCTACCCTTGCCTTCTGTGCCCACAGGCCTTGGCCCCCGTCCCAGCAGCATCCTGACCTGGCTGACCCCTTCAGCTCCTTGGAGCCCCACGACCCCAGCAGCTCCAAACACCTCCCACCCTCCAGACTCCCCTCTCGTTGTCTGCCTAGCCCACTGGCTAGTCTCTGTCCTGTCTCCCTTATTTATTTATAAGCTTGGAAAATTTATTTTTTCCCATTTTACTGATACATATGTATGTCATACATGTTTACATTGACCTTGAGTATTTTGTGCACATATATATTATGTCAAAATTATAAACCCTTGCCCTCCCCCTTTTTGACCCTTCCACACCCCCCTCCCCTCTAGTTCCCAGTGTCCCCATCCCCCCCATTCAGTTCTGTGAAATGACTGTATTCTGGACTTCTCATATTAGAGAAACCTTCTGTGACTGACTGCACTGAGCATGATGGGTTTTTTTTTTTTTTTACGACAGGGTCTCGCTCTGTAGCCCAGACTGGCCTCACTATGGAGCCCAGGCTAACCTTAGACTCATGGCAGTTCTCCTGCCTCAGCCTCCCAAGTACTGGGACTTCAGGTGTGCACCACCACACCCAGCTTATGTGGTACTGGGGAATCGAACCCAGGGCCTGTACCATTCCTCCAGCCCCCGCCTCCTTTTAGAATTGATGTCAGACTCACCACCCACCGAGGGCAGGGTCCAAGTCAGTCACACCTGGCTCCAGATGCTGGGGCACCCCAGCTCAGTTTCTGAATTGCAGTAAGTGGAGGGGAGGTAGGGGACTGGCCCTAGCCTTCCCTCTGCCAGAGGTCTTTCAGGGCACAGCCTGCGTTTGTCCCTTAGGTCCCCTCCACACTGTACCCAGTTGATAGAGGTGAAACTCCTTAGACATATAAGGACTCGTGGGTTTAGTTGAGAGACATGCTAAGGGGTGGAGGGAAGGGACAGACCATGGGAACCAGGAGCAGCGGCAGCAACTGAGAGTCCCATGCTGACCTGGCATCCCTGCTCTCTGCTGGGCCCTCCTGGGAGGTTGCCACTGTCACTTCCACTTTAGAGTCTCTTGCCCCACATCACATGGCCATCAGCAGCAGAACCCTACTTCACACATCCTGACCCCTGACCTGTGGCCACTTGGCCGCTTTGGCTCCTGTGGGCCTGGCAGGGACCCTAGAGACTTACGGCCATGGATGGAGTCTGAGGAGGTCTGGTCAGGGTAGCTGTCCGACAGGGACATCATCTTGTGAACACTGAGCTCCCTTTTGTCCTATGGCAGGAAACAGGCAGGCAGTCACATCTCTGAGGCCCCTTGGGTGGTGGCCACACCTCTGGAAGGCCAGCTGGACTTAGGGCCCTCCAGAAATCACTCCTTAGCATAGAGCTCCTCCCAGACACCAGGTGTCACAGTTACTTATTGTAGGGGCAGAATATTCAACATCCACAACTTAAGGACAAAAAGATTGGTTTAGCACACAGTTTCAGAAGGTCTTACACAGTCGCTCATGGGTGGCCAGCAAGGGGGGAAGCCCACGGTGGAGGTGTAGTCAGAGAAAAACTTAGGGCATGACAGCCAGCCAGCCATGAGGAGGAGGAAGATGTTGACTTCTGGAGACTCAGGCGAAGGCCAGAACTTTCCAGGAAGAAGCTGTAGCAGTGTTTCTTCTTCCTTTTAAGCTGAACCCACCAGTAGGGCCCTCCTGCCCAGGGTGGGTGCCCCTGCCTCACTTCCTGGCCCACAAGTCAGTAAACCTGGCATGAAAGCTCTGCTCTGGGCACCCTCATGTCTCAACACTTTGACACAGCCCCTCTAGGTCAGGCCCGACGCATCTTCCACTTCTAGCCCGGCCTCACCTCCCAAGGGCACACGGCTCCACACTTCCAAATACATGAGACTTTTGAGGGGTCACTGCAAATCCAAACTGTAACACTAGGTTGTGGGAGGACCTGAAGAGGCTGTGGCTACAGGATGGGGAGTTGCTGGGCAAGACAGGTGGGGAGCAGTCAGAAAGATGGTGTTCAAGAGACTTCTGGGCCTCGCGTTTCCCCTCTGCAATTGGAACTTTCTGGGCCAGCGGGGCCCCTGCAGAGTGTAAAGTCAGCCCTCGGCCACGGCGAACTGTGAAGGGCCGGGCTGCGGGGTTGGTGGGAAGCGAGAGGCTTCTCTTTGCTTCCCACTACCGGCTTCCTCCTCCCTGCACATCCAGAGCGGGCAGAGAACTCTGCCAGGACCATTTCTTGGACCAACCATCCAAGCAGCCTGCCCTGGGCCACTCGCCTAAGGCGAGAAGTGGGTTGGAATCCAGCTCTGCACGACTGTCAGCCAGGCCCCAGGCTGCTGGCCCCTTGGCCCCGTCATCCCTGTAGGCGGGGCGGCAAGCACTGAACACACCGGGCACCCAGCCCATGGAGCTGGGCCTGGGCTCGGTGCTCCACGTGCCCATCCGCTGGCTCCTGAGGGAAAGGCCCCAGGGCGACTGGACACCATGAAGGTGGAAGTCCTGGGCTCCTGTGTCTGTCAGCTGACAGAGGAATAAGGACACTGAGTGGCCGTCTCCAGCTGGAGTCCATGGCAGCAGTGAGAAGGGCTGGTCAGCTCTGCACAGAGCCGTGCACGGGACGGGGAGGCACAGCAGATGCATCCATGTATATGAAGAACACTGACGTGTGGTGTTAGCAATCAGGGCAGCTGTGGGCAGGGCCTACGAGGAGGCACAGAGGGCTCCCGGGAGCTAGGCGACGCGTGGGGTTTTGTTCTTGTGATACTGGAGCACGGGCCTTCACACTGAACTACATCCCCAAGCCCATCTTTGTTTTTGATTTTGAAACAGGGTCTTGTTAAGTTGCTGAGTTGCCTGGCTGGGCTTAAGATGGCAGTCCTCCTGCCTCAGCCTCCTAGAGAGCCGAGATGGACAGGCCTGCTCTTTGTTGACCCGAATGAGGGCGTCACGGTGTACTCAGCTGTGAAGACTCATCCAGCTGCTCACTTCTTATCTGTGCACTTGGCTTTATTTATTTACTGAGGCAGGGTCTCGCTCTGTAGCCCGGGCTGCTCCTGAACTTACTCTGTAGCCCAGGCTGGCCTTGGACTCACCACAGGGCTCCTGCCTCAGCCTCCTGAGTGCTGGGATTACTCATGTGCACCACCGTGTCTGAGTTATATGGTGCTGGGGAATCTAACTCAAGAGTCTTGACCTTGCTAGCGAGCACTTTAACTGCCGAGCTGTTCCTCTGGATCTTGGCTATATTTATGTTACATTCAAGAAAACATTTTTTAAAAACAGTTTAAGAATTAGGAAAAGGCTGTCAGCAAAGGCCAGTGATCAGAGCAGAGGCCGTGAAGGGCCCATGGAAGCCCTCATCGCCAGACTCCTTCCTGCTGAACAGCGCTAAGCCTGTCCTCAGCAAGATGTCCTGGCCCAAACTCACTGCACCCGGCCTGAGGGGAGCAGCCCGGCGTGGATGCACTCACCTGCTTGTTCTCTGCCTCTGCTTTCTCCTCCTCCTTAGGCATCTCAGCCTCTTCCTCTGGGTCCTCCAAGACCACCTTTAGGCCTCGGGGGGTAGCCTCTGGTTCTCTGGAGGCTGCAAACAGTGGCCCTTCCAGCTTCCACGAGAGCTGCAGGGACTGGCCCTTCTGACGCTCCAGATCCTGCATCCTGGGCAGCCTGAGAAACCAGTCCCTGGGTCAATCTCCTGGACACCACCTGCCACCCCCAAGGACCAGGCAGTGGAGACTAGAGCCACAGCCAGCGCCTACCCTTTGCCACGGCCCTGGCTTGGGAAGCTCACCCCACAATGCCTTGTGGGCCCCTGGCCTGAGGGCCTTTCTGCACCATCTGCTCCAGCTGCAGCTTGGCCAGGTGGGCCACCTGACTTCTAAGCACCTCCTCCTCCGACATGCCCGGGAAGAGGCTGGTCATCAGCATGAAGAGCTGCCAGGAAAGGGGTGAGTTGAACGAGCGGGGGCTAACGCAGGGGGCGGGTGACTTGTGGAGCCTTAGCTGGTCCTGCTCTGCGTATTGTTTCTAAAGGGCTGGAGTCTTTTACCCCAGAAGGATGGGGGCTGTGGGAGAGAGACTACTCCAAGAGGGAGGCCTGAGCAAGCCATTCAGACCAGGGTGTCACCTCGGCTGCAGGGTTCGGGGTGAGGGGACCTTCCCTGAGTCTCACTTGATCTGTAGATGGGTCAGTGACAGTATGTGGTTGGTCAGTGGCAGGAAGGTTAACGGGAGCTGTGGAGTTGAAGTGGTAAGAACTCTGCAGCTGGGACAAACTGCTCTCTGGCATTGGTGACTTACTATCAACAGCTACATTTACAAGTGTTACTGTCTCACACCAGATAAGAATAGCAGGAACATCTGTAGGCACCAAAATGCTCACTCTGGGGCCTGCGCTCACCCTGCTGGCCCAACAGGAACCCACCTTTGGTTCCTTGGGGTTCAGGAGCAGCACAGTGGCGATATCCTGGCGGGCCCCAAAAATGTCCTGCAGGAGTTGTCGGCTCTTGGCCCGGTATAAGTAGTACTGGGCTCTCTGCGGGTTATGTGCAATGGCCACGGAGAAGTGAGTCTCTGCCTTCTGGAACTGCCTGCAGGATGCAACGGGCCGGGGCCACTGTGAGTGGGGCCTCGTGAAGAAAATGTTGGCTCCTTGGCTCCGTGAGGAGCTGGGGGAGGCCAGCGGTCACCGCCTCCTCTTGCCTGCCCCTCTCTTCTCTCCCTGCCAGCCACACCTTGGATAAACCGAATGCCTAGACCCTGGGGAGAACCCCTCGTAAGTGACTGTAGGGGAGGGAAGGCCTTCGGAGCTGGCACAAGCCCAGCAGCTAAACAAACAAACAAACAAAAACTAATTTAGTATTACTAAATAATGCCAAGTTAGCACCAAAACCATCACAAGGGCTGGAGGAATGGCCCAGCAGTTAAAGTGCTTGCCTAGCAAGCATAAGGCCCTAGGTTCGATTCCCCAGCACCACATAAAGCTCAATGTAGCACATGCCTGTAATCTCAGCACTCGGGAGGCTGAGAAAGGATTGCAGTGAGTCCAAGGCCAGCCTTGGCTTCATAGTGAGTTCAGGACCAGGCTACAGAATGAGACCCTGTGTCAAAAAAGAAAAAAAAAAGGAAGAAAGGAAAGAAAAGAAAAGAATATAGCAAGGGCTGGGAATGAGCTCAGTGGAATTCACCTGGCCAACCATGCACAATCCCAGCAGGGAGGTGGTGGTTATCCCCAAAACCCACCCACGAAAGTTTCACATAATTCTACTTTTGCAAAATAATATATGGAATTTTTTGAGACAGGGTCTCTGTACTCCAGGCTGGTCCTGAACTCACTATGTAACCCAGGCTACCCTCAAAATCACATCAAACTTCCGGCCTCAGCCTCAAGAGTGCAGGGATTCCAGGCTTGTCCGACTATGCCGGGTGGGTCTTGTGCTTTCTAGGCAAACGCTCTAACTGCTGAGCTGACTCCCAGCCCCTGAAACATAACAATGGTAAACGTATGTGTGGGGAAAAGTCTTTTTTTTTTTTTTTTTTTTGGTGCTGAGAACCAGATTCAGGGCATCGCCCTTACCAGGCAGGTGCTCTGCTGCTGAGCTAAATTCCGAACCCTAAAAAGTCTGAAAGAATCTTTACCAATATCAAGGGGCACGAAGGGTTGGGAGGTAAGAGTTTTGGAATAATCGCCTTCTAAGTTATATGTTACTAACGATTTAAAGATTTCATAGAGAGTCCAACTGCCATAATGAAGAAGAAAATAAGTATTTGTAGTAAAGTTTGGAGAAGAAAAATCAGTTCTTAGTTAGAGACGGGGTCTGTCGCCCAGGGTGGTCCTAAACTCACTGTGGAGCGCTGTTATTACAGGTGTGCGCCCCCACGCCGGCTTTATGTGATCTTGCGGAACCCCTGAGCCTTTCCTCCAGGGCCCCTAAAAGTCGCTATTTAGAGAGAGGCAGCTTGCCCTAGGCATGGCAGCGGGAGGCTTGAGGAGGGCCCAAGCCCCGCCCCGCCCTCAGCAGGCCCCGCCCCGCCCTCAGCAGGCCCCGCCCCGCCCCGCCCGCGCGCACCTGCGCGTCTGCTCGCAGAAGCCCATCTTCTCCTGCAGCAGGCCCATGCGCATGTTGGCGCCCTCGTCCTTCGGGCTCAGCGCCAGCGCCTGCTTATAGTCCGCCTCGGCGAAGGTCAGGTTACCCAGCTGGAAGAAGCAGTCTAGGGCCGGGGGCGGGGGCTGGGTGAGCCCTCAGAGCCCCAACTCCAGCCGCCCAGCCCCGTGCGTGGCTGGTGGTCGCGGTTTTCTGCGCGCCGGGCACCTTTTCCCAGTTGTGTGATGAGAGAATTTCAGGAGACTCTACCTGGTTTGTGTAAGGTGGCATTTCCCACAAGGTGCCGCTGGGACGCCGGGCCTATTCCTTCCCCACAGCTACTATTTTTCTTAGCGTATGTTGGTGAGGTGCGGCCATGCCATCCACCTCGGGGCCCCGGGGCGCGGGGACTCGCAGGGCGCCCGTCCCGCCGTCCCTGCTCTCCTGGTGCTTACCGCCGCGGTTGAGGTACAGCCCCTTCTCCCGCTGCTCGTCGCGCAGGGCCTTGTTGAGCAGCTGCACGCCCTCCTGGTAGGCACCCTGCTTATAGCACTGCACCGCGAAGTCATTGTAGGTCAGCAGCAGCTGGCGCTGGGCCTGCCGCACCAAGCCGTCCTGGCCGGCTGTCGCCATGTCCAGTGTCTTCAGGAAGTCATCGATGGCCCGGTCAAACTCCTGGAGCCTCCGGTACATTGTGCCCCTGTGGGGGACGCGGCAGGTGGCGGGGGGGGGGGGGACAGGGAGAGCCCGGCCACCGTGAGCAGCTGCGGATGAGCAGGCCACCGCTTCTGCTTTCTCAGTCACGACCGTGAACTGGTGGCGGCAGCTCTGGCCTCGTGGCCTGGGTTTGTCCTGTGCTGGCTATTCTTTTTCTTTTTCTTTTTTTTTTTAATTGCAAGTAGCTTCTTTCTTTTTGGGAGGCAGGTTTGTGTCAGCCTCTATATTAATTAAGGCCTTTGCCTACCTGCCTCAGATGGTCACCCACTGTCTGGATGAGAAATCCCAGGGTCACAGGGGCGGGAGGTTTAAGGAGGTGGAATGTGCAAGTGGCCCTAAATCACATGGACGGCCTTGGTGGGGGTGGGAGGGGGACAGATCCAGTCCTGTCCCATCCTCTCCCCTGGGTTAGGTCGACCCCCAGTGTGAACTGTTCAGCAGGCTTGAGGTTCTAGCGTTCAGTGTAGGGGAGTGGGGAGCCCCTCCTTGATGGCTTAACCCCAAGGCCTGGAGGGAGTCAGGGACCCTCGTGAAGCCACCCAGCAAGTCTGCAGTAGGGCAGGCCTGCCACCCAGGGCCGGCACTTCCCTACCCAGTACCGGAAGAGGAAGAAATTGGGATCCAGAGGGTTGTTCTCGATGGCCCCGTGGATGCACTGTAGCGCATGCTGTAGCTTGCCCTGTATGGCCAGGACCCCGGCATCTTGGTGGGCCTTCTGGGCCTGGGCCACCATCATCTGGAGCAGGACCCTGGCCTGTGGGTGCTTGGAGTCCAGCAGCAAGGCACTGCACAGGTCCCGGTAGCAGAGGCTGGGCTGAGTGGCAGGGGTGGCATTAGGGGCACCAGCCCAGCCCTGCTCTATCATATGGGGTAGAGGAGGGGATGGGTGGCCTCCAGGTGCACAGGCTGGCACCACATCATCCCTCCTTGGTGCCCCCAAGTCACTGTTCTGCATGTATGAGTTTATAACTTTTTTTTTGTTTGTTTCATTTTGTTTTTGGGACAGGGTCTTGCTCTATACCCCAGGCTGGTCCTGAACTCACCAAGAAGGCCAGGCTGGCCTTAGACTCACAGCAATCTTCCTGTCTCAGCCTCCTGAATGCTGGGATTACAGGTGTGTACCACCATGCCCGGCTTATGTAGTGCTAGGAAATCAACTCAGGCGCTTTTATCCACTGAGCCATCCCTCTAGCCTCATAAGTTTATAACATGACACAAGTGCAGCCATCTTGGATTGTTACCACCATGACTGACCTCAAGTGACCTTCAGTGGGTTTTCTGTGTATTTTCCCAGAAAACCAAAAATAGATTAAACCAGCCAAGTTCTGGGGCTTTACAACTGGACCTGCCTTCAGGGATGCACCTAATTCTAATGTTAAGGTAAACCAGGTACATCCCAGCTAGGCTGAAGTCACTTCTGTCTAAACCCTTAAAGTAAACCCCTCTTTCTGGCCCCAGTTTCCAGGATCCAACTGGTCTTGCTGCCACCCAAGATTGCGGAAATCACACTGTGTGACGCTAGATGTGCCCGCCTCTCTTCCTGCCCTCTCACAACACCTAGGGCCGGTCTGGGTTGTTCTGGAACGCTGTTCCACAATTTCTTCCCCTTGAAGAAGGTGAGGAGCAGTGCGGGGAAAATCCCAACCCAGGCCTCGCCTTGCTAGCCTCCGCCCAGATGGGACCTTGTGGGAGCAGGTTGCACTGTGTGGTCTGTGGTAATGCTGCTGCTCTCATGACTCACAAAGCCCAGGGGAGGCAGGGGGACATGGGAGCTGCCCTGCACTCTCTCTGAAAGGTATAATGGCTTCCCTGTTGCTAACCAGATTCCTTTGCTTCTGGAATTAGCTTGCTTGTCAAAGCCACCAGGCACTGATCCCCCACTAATCACAATGGCACAGAAAAAAAAAAATGTACCTAAAACCAAAGTTGAAACAAGGATGTGAGCAGGCCCGGCTGCACCCAATAGGTATTGTCCTAAATACACCAGCCATGTCTTGTCACGTGAAATCTTGTGTGTACTGTGAAATCTGACTGTAAAAATTCAGTTCAGGGCCAGATTCTGGTGGAAAGGGGTCTGGGGCCCAGCCAGCTGGTCACTCTCTGGAGACTTCAGTAGATCAAATTCTACTCTGTCTGTTCTTGGGTGCTTTTCTTGCAACACTCTCCCCCACTCCTGACCTTGAAGCCCAACTCTGGCCAATGACAAACTGAGGCCTGCCTGCATAAGAGCAGAAAACACCCCCAGGCAAATACCTTCCCCGGGTGTGCAGGCCAGTCAGTCCGTCAACAAGCAGTTCTGGCAAAGTTCTGCCCGTGTCCTGCAGGTAATGCCAGGAGGGGGACAGGGCTTTGGAGTAGGCAGAGCAACAGTGTGGTGGCCATGTGAAGGATAATGGCTGAAGCCGGAGCAGGGCTTTGGAGCAGGTGGGCAGCACCACTAAGAGCTGGCCGTCTGACTGTGGGCAAGCCACCCCGGGTCTCTTTCTTCATCTGCCTCAGAGGTAAAAGCCCACGCTGAGCAGAGGCTGAGGTGGCGGGGCAGTCAGCCGTACTACTCATTAATTGCTAGTCTCTGGCATTGGAAGGCGACACCCATTGAATCACCTGAGACCCTGGCCCCACCCCTTAGCAAGGTGAGAGTTGGGTGGACCCGCCCTCAAGCCACGCAGGAAGGACAGTGCCTTCCTCTTCCTGTCCGCAACTGCAGGCTCATATTTCCAGCCATTTTGGGGTCCCGCCCTCCCCGCTCTCACCTGTCTCTCATCCTGTCACCTAAGCCATGCCAGAGCAGGGACATTGTCTGGAACCTTCCCTCTCCCCTAGAACACCCCTGTGAGGGTCCGGCCCAGCTTCTGAACTATAGGACCTTCATGACTATCTTCCCCCACCCAGGCTCAGGGGCACCCCTCCTCCTCCCCCTCCTCCTCGGGCTCTCAACCCCAGGGCCGCACCCTCCACCCATTCCCCATGGCGGCCCAGGCTGGTCCTGAACTCACTATGTAGCCCAGGCTGGCCTTAGACTCACAGCAGTCTTCTTGCCTCAGCCTCCCGAGTGCTGGGACTAAAGCAATGCCACGATGCCCAGTTTATGTGGTGCTAGGGAATTGAATTCAGGGCCGTGGGCTTGCTAGGCAAGCACTTTAATTGCTGAGCTATTCTTCTAGCCTGGGAATATTTAAATTTTTTAAAATTACAGTAAACAGGGCCGTCTGACCCTATAATCCCAGCATTCTAGGAGGCCAAGGCAGGAGGATTGCAAGTTTGATCCCAGACTAGGCAAGTTAGTGACTTAGCAGGACCCTGTCTCAAAATCAAAAATAAGGGCTGAAGGTGTATCTCAGTGGTTAGAGTGCTTGCCTAGTGTTTGCAAGGCCCTGCGTTTAATCCCCACAACATAAAAATTAGCCAAGTAGGGGTTGGAGGAATGGCAGTGGTTAAAGTGCCTGCCTTGCAAACACAAGGCCCTGTGTCCTGTTCCCCAGCACCACATAGGCTGGGCGTGGTGGCACACACCTATAATCCCAGCACTCAGGAGGCTGAGGCAGGAGGATTGCCATGAGTCCAAGGCTAGCCTGGGCTCCACAGTGAATTCAGGAGCAGCCTAGGCTACAGAGCAAGACCCTGTCTCAAAAATATATATATGAATACATATACATACATAAACATGTATATACATGCGTGAATATATACATAGATACACACACACACACACATATATTTAAAAAAGTAGTTTGGGATACGGCTCAGTGTGAAGGCCTAGGCTCAATCCCCATTTCCATAATAAAATACAGCAAAAAGCATACTGCCATTCATCGCCCCCAAAGCAGTCCCCTCACTTTGTTCTTTCTGTTTTGTTTTGCTTTGAGACAGGGTCTCACTCTGTAGTCCAGGCTGGTTCTGAACTTTTTATGTACCCGGGCTGGCCTGGACTCAGGCAATCCTCCTGCCTCAGCCTTCCAGTCCTGGTATTACAGGCGTGCACCACCACGCCCAGTGTCTGGGGTGCTGGGGAACTGAACGCGCGTGCTCAGGGCTCGTGTAGGGTCCCTCCAGCGCTGATGCCCTCACTTTGAGCACACGCATCCCGCCCCCTTCTGTAGCAGTTCCGGAATTCCTTTCTTTACACAGCGCGTGAACGCTGCTGCAAGTGTCACCGCTGGGAAGGCAGCGCCCGACACGTGAGGCTGCCGGTCCCAAGGTCACGTGACTAAGGGCACCGTCCTGAGCTGGTTGACGACATCGAGGCGGCCAAGAAGGCGCAATTGCACACGCTCAGGAAAGGGGACTTCCGGAACCGTCGCGGGAAGTGGCCTGGATCAAGGGGCGCTTGGGCTTCAAGTAGGGGGATTAATGGAAATGTTCTCTTAGTACATTTTTACCAAAAGTAACAGTTTTAAATATTGACAGTATTTCTTGATCACACCATCCTGCCTATAGTCCGTGTTCCTCCTGTGTCTCCGTCTTTCATGCTGTTTCCTGACCTCTGCCCCCGGCCCTGCTCAGCCCTGTGGGGGCCGGAGGGGGCTAAGGCGGCAGTAAGGGAGGGGAGGAGCTGGGGGGCCAAGGAGGCCGAGGGAGAGGAAGCTGCTGTATCTCAAGGCGCCTGGGCACCTCCTCTCTGCACTTCACACAAAGGGCCAGATCACCCCTTGCACGTTTATCTACTCAGGGACAGGTCCCCTGGGATGAAAGCGGGGGTGAGGGGAGCGCTAGGGACAGCTCTGGTCACTCACTTCCTGGTGAGCCGGACCCTGCACGGGCCTGGCACAGAGCCAGAGCTGCTGATGGACAGTTACTCCGAGGACAACTGTGTGGCAGGGCTGGCCAGTCCCTTTGCCCAGGGAGGATGGCGCCCAGTCACTGGGGAAGGGACTTCCGGGGTGACTGGCATCCCTGTTTCTCCTGCCACTGTGGAGCACTCAGGGCTGGGGAGCCCGGGCTAGGGGGGGTCTCCCACCTGCCTGCCCTCCCCCTCTACCTTCCGGAAGAAGTTGTAGATCCGGGCCCGGAGGATGTAGAGGTCGGCGTTGGCCGTGCCTTGCCTCACCTCATTGTTTACAAGCCGCAGGCAGTCGTGGTGCCGGTTGAGAGCCAGGAGGCAGGCCATGCTGAAGGGACAGGGTGACAGGCTGGCACGCGGTTGGGTGCAGGAGGGGCTGCTGGGTGGGGTCCCACGGGGACTCCCTGGGCGGCAGAGGGCTGCTGGGTGCGGGCACTCACCGTCGGTAGTGGAAGCAGGCCTTCTCAGGCTGGAGCTCAGAGGCCTGCCTGAAGACATTGAGCGCTTCCTGGAAGCTGCATTGTTCATAGAGAGACTGGCCCTGCGGACACAGGGACAGTCATCTGCCTCTGACCCCGGCTCAGTGGCAGGGTCAACGTAGGGGCACAAGGAGAGGGAGACAAGAGATAGGGATGAGGGCTGGGGCTGTAGAGCTGTGGTTAAAGCACCTGCCTAGAGGGCTCAAGGCCTTGAATTTTATTCCCCAGCAACACATAAAAACTAGCTGGGGGTGGTGGTGTACACCTTAATCCCAGCACTTGGGAGGCTGAGACAGGAGGATTGCCATGAGTCCAAGGCCAGCCTGGGCTCCATAGTGAGTTCAGGACCAGCCTTAATTACAGAGTGAGACCCTGTCTCAATAAATAAATAAAGAGACAAGAACAGTTTTTTGATCTGGAAGAGACTCAAAGAGTCAGAGATGGAGATGGGTGGGGCACTGGAAGAGCCCACAGCAACACTGGTCAGGGCGCAGATAGCAGTAGAGAGGGCTGAGGACAGACGAATTAGGAGGCAGATGACAACAGTGGTGTCCATGGAAACAGTGTGGAGCCCTGTGCTGGGAACTCAGGCTTGTCACCTCACCGCCCTAGCCAGCATCCTCCCTTTTAGATGAAGAAAAAGGGGCTCAGCGAGGTGACATCTGTTTTCTAAGGTCGCACAGGCACAGACTCCTCGATGGACACAATCAGCACACAGTTTGGGCACTCCAAATGCTTCTTTTAAAGAATTAAATAACTTTATGATTGCAGAGTCCAAGGGAAAAAAAGAAATAATTTTATAAGAAGACATCAAGCCAGGTATGGTGGTACATGCTTGGAATCCCAGCATTTGGTAGGCGGGGGCAGGAGGATTGCGAGTTCCATACACAAAAGACACTATTCTAAACAACAAAAGAATGTTTTAAAGTTGTCAAAATGGGAGAAAAAAAGGACTACATTGGTGTTTTATAGTGTACTATTTTTCTAAATTTTATTTTGAATTACCAATGAGTCCGTCAGGTTTTTCTGCACACAGCCTCTCCACTCTGGATCTGTGCTGTCTGCTACAACAGCTGAGCTGCGTGTGGCCATACCCAGGACCTCCCACGCGCCGGGCAAGCGGTCTACCACTGAATTACACCCCCAGTCCAAATAAAATTTAAAAGTCATTTTTCTGGGTTGCACTTGTCACTTTTTAAGTGCTCAGTGTTTCACATGGCTGGTCACTTCCCTACTGGCCAGACAGGTCACTGTCATTACTGCACAAAGTTCTATTGGCCAGTGCTGTAAACCCCTCCCCGTTCCTGCAGCAGGTGGGGACACACAGGGACAAGAGTCCCTATGGAGACAGTGCAGGTCCCTGGAGCAGGGAGAGCCCCTATGGCAGGAGGGAGACCCCAGGTCAGGTGTGAGGTGGATGCCGCCCAGGCCTGGAGGGGCTGCCAGGTACCTGCAGGTGGAGCACGAAGGTGAGCCGCTCCAGGTACTTGGTGTTCTCAGGCTGCGCTGTGTAGGCCCTTCGCAGGTTCTGGGTGGCCGAGGAGAAGTCGCAGAGCTGAAGGAAGGCTTCGGCCCGTAAGGCATAAAATTCCACCTGAGGGAGAGGGGACCCAGGCTGCTGTCCCTGCTCCACCATCCACCCCTCAGGGAAGGGGAGGGACTGCCTTCCTCAGGCTTGACAAGCCACTGTCAGCAGCCTGCAAGTGCGACAGAAGGGGGACGTGTGTGCCAGCGGCTGCCCATGCCCGCCGAGGGCCTCCTCTCACCAGCTGGGGGTCCAGGTGGAGTGCGCGGTTGAAGTACAGCACAGCCCCCGGCCAGTCTTCCTGCTCCAGGCGCTGCTGGCCTTGGTGGTAGCTGCAGGGCGGGGAGGACAGGTGGGCAGCAGGCTTTGATGACGGCCTGGCTGTTGCTGAGAACGGGGCCGGTGGGAAGAGGAAGAGTGGATGGAGGGCAACATGAGGAGACAATGCCAGGAAGGGCGTGGGTACTTCTGGAGCTCATCCAGTCCGGCCATCTTTTACCCATTGTTCAGAGGAGCTCCATTATGCAGTGGGGTTGGCTGAGGCCCAGAGAGGGACAGCGGCTGACTCAAGGCCTCATGGTATAGCGAAGGACAAGGACAAGGTAGTCACTCACTACTCCCTGACTCTGAGAGGCACTGTTATGTCTGTGGTCTTTGGCCTTGTATAGTTGACGCCCTGGAACACCTGGCTGGTCCCAAAGATGCGCTGCAGGGTTCCCTTTGGGACTGGAAACACTGGTGGCTTTGGGATCCTCTGTGAGGAGCTCTGGACCAACTCCAGATCATCCTAGAATGCAGGGACAGCAGGCTGGCGCAGGCCTCAGAGAGAAGCCCACTCATATGCCCCCAGGGCTGTCTCCCCCAGGGCACAGGTAATTCAACCCAGAGCCTTGCGCATTCTAGGCAAATAGTCCACCACTGAGCCACATCCCCAGCCTTCATCGGGGGTTTACCTGATAGGCAGAGGAGGGGCTGCATCTGAGGCCAGGTGGAGGCGCACACGAAAGCCCAGCATCTCTAGCCCTGTTCCCTTAGGGGGTTCCAACGCCCTCTCTGCAGTCCTGCCTCTCTCCCTGTCCTATGCCCAAGGTCAGAGGTCAGCGCCTACTTCCTGCTCCTAAAAACTGCAGCCCTAATGTCCCCGGCCCAGGCCCTGCTCCAAGTCGCAGGTCTTGGAGGCCCAACCACCTGGATGGAACCCTCACACCCAGCAGGCTATGCTGACTAATCCCTCACCTCTTCTATCTCAGATCACCGTCCCCACCAGCCACCTAAGCCAGGGACCCGCAGCCTAGAGCTAAAGTCCTACTCTCCCATTTCCTCAACATCTCAGGTTCTCAGTTGCTTTTTTTTTTTTTTTTTTTTTTTTTTTTTTTTTTTTTTTTTTTTTTTTTGAGATAGGGTCTTACTCTGTAGACCAGGCTGCTCCGGAACTCACTACTCATTATGTGGCCCAGGCTGGCCTTGGACTCATGGCAATCCTCCAGCCTCAGCCTCCTGAGTACTGGGATTATAGGCGGTTGCCACCATGCGCACTTTATGTGGTGCTGGGGAATCGAACTCAGGGTCTTGCACTTGCAAGGCAAATGCTTTAACCATTCCTCCAGCTCCTCAGTTGCTTTTCTTCATAAGGGCAGCTCCTCCCACCTCCCTACAACCCCGAGGGAACTTTTTTTTTGAGACCGACTCTTGCTCTGTAGTCCCGGCTGGTTCTGAACTCACTATTGAGCGCAGATAGGCCTCCAGCTCACAGCATCCTGAGAGCCTCCTGAGTGCTGGAATTCAGGCATGCACCAGTACGCCAAGCTTATGGGGTGCTGGGGAATCAACCCAGGACTATGCACTTGCAAGTACTCTAACTACTGAGCTACATCCTACTTTTGACAGTCTAGGCTGGGGTGTACCACAAAACCTGGCTAACCTTTCTCACTATGTAGCCAGCTGGCCTCGAACTTAATCTGCATCAGCTGCCCGAGTGCTAGGATAACAGGCCTGTGCCATCAAATCCAGTTTAAACCCAGGAATTGAGCCCATGGCCTTGTGTACGCTAGGCAAGCTCTTTAACCACTGAGCTACGCCCACCGTCCCCATCAGTTCCCATCTTTCTTGGCCTAGTGGTCAAAGCCTCTCTCCACTGTGCCACTAGTGCTGCCTGGGGCCAGGCCTTCCTGCGAACTCAGCGCTGGGCTTCCTACCTGGTCTCCTACTTCGGTTTTAGCCTTTCTCATCCTGCACTTCGCTAGTGCATTAGGCGGTCCCTTCCAGAAAGCGCTCTGGGCTTCCTCAGTTCACTCGGGGCCTCAGTCCGCGCCTGGCCTCATGCGTTACTAGGCAACCCCACCGGGACACCGAAGGCCCCGCCCCTTGACCACGT
The DNA here is from genome assembly GCA_004027205.1 of Ctenodactylus gundi. Taxonomy (NCBI): domain Eukaryota; kingdom Metazoa; phylum Chordata; class Mammalia; order Rodentia; family Ctenodactylidae; genus Ctenodactylus; species Ctenodactylus gundi. Next base: position 5,027 of record PVKB01004307.1, on the reverse strand, counting down.
CCACAAGACCCAAAGTCTATCCTAATCTTTTTAGCCAGAGAGGCTGAGAGGTACAGCAAGGAAAAACTTTGCTGCGGCACAAGGTCATACCACTGGCATAACGCGGCTGCCACCACCCAAGTCAAAAGTTAAGCAAGAGCTCCGAGAAAGCCACTCGGATCACACAGGGACCCGGCGACGCCGATCCCACAGAACGCGCAGAAACGCCCTGACGCAGTCGCCGGCGTGCCACTTCCGCCCTTTAGAAGCATGGCGGCCGCACGGACCCCCCCCCCCCCCCGGCTTCTTGAATTGGACGCCCTCTAGCGACGCGATTGGCGGCCGTCGGGCTGACGTCAAGGGGAGGGGTCCGGGTCATAAATAGGGGCAGCATGGCGAGGTCTGGGTTTTCGCTTGCCGGGCTGTGGCGGGGTAGGAACATGAGCCAGTGTGTTTTGGAACCTCGGTGCGCAGGAAAGCGGTGGCTGGTGAGTGGGGCGTGGGTGGCGACGCGCGGGTTCGCGGACCCTGGTCCAGTTCAGCCAACGTCTCCCGGGTAAACTCTCTCAAATTCCTCTCGGTAGTTCAATCTAGAAGATACCAGACGGGCTCCTCAGGAGCGCGGCGTCTGCCCAGGCTCTGGGGCCTCTGGGGGCGCTCGGGCCTCCGCGCTCCGCGCCCTGGCTCGCCCTGGCCCTACTCCTGTCCCCTCCCCTGCTTCGGCAGGGGATGCTGTGAGGCCAGGGGTGGTGGCAGTTGTTTGGCCTAGTTTCTCTGGTACTGCTGGCAGGTGGCTGGCCTGGGGAACCCCAGACTTCCCGGTACGCGGCACAGTGTGGGTATAGCAGTACTTGAGCAGCTCGCGCAGCGTCTCGGAGTGGCGGGGACCTGGGCTCGCGACTCACGTTGCGCTGCCGACCTCACCTGGGCCCCGCTCGGAGATGCCCAGGTGGTCCTGCTTCGGCCGCGGCGAGTCATGAATGCCAACGGGCGCAGCGTGTCCAGGGCCGGTGAGTTGGGGCCTAGTCTAGGGTTGTGCCGGCCGGGAGGGCGCAGGGTCCGGGGCCTCTGGCTTGCGAAGTGCCTGTTGACTTCCAGTTACTGCCTGACGTGGGTACGTTGAGAGTTTGTGAAATGGGATTGACTGCAGCCCCCGCTAAGGGAGCTGGGACGGTGCCCTGCCGAAAGACGGGCGGTAACCAGGACCACCCTTTCCGTGTGTGCAGCGCACCTGTTCGGCCTGACTGCGGAGGAGGTCTACCTGGTGCATGACGAGCTGGACAAGCCTCTGGGGAAACTGGCCCTGAAGATGGGAGGCAGCTCCAGGTGAGGCCCCGCGTTGCTCAGGGTTAGGGCAGGAATGCTGGTCTCCCGGCTTGGGTGCAGTAGACTGCTGACCCAGTTTCCCCAGGGATGGGCCACTCTGAACCGGGCCAGGTTGGGGAGCTTGCTGGGGTGGGGCTGCACTAACTGCTCCTTCTCTATCCCTTGAAGGGGCCACAATGGAGTCCGTTCCTGCATTACCTGCCTCAACTCCAGCGTGAGTCTGCCCTCTGTCCTGCGCTGGGTGGGGGTGGCCAGGGTGTGGTATGGTCTACACTGAGCCTCACCAAAGCACCCCGGGCCCCTCTGACTCCCCCACAGGCAATGCCGAGGCTGCGAGTGGGCATCGGACGCCCCACAAACCCTAGCGAGGTGCAGGCCCACGTCCTGGGTTGCTTCACCCCTGAGGAGCAGGAGCTGCTGCCCCTACTGCTGGACCGGGCCACGGACCTGATACTGGACCACATCCAGACACGAAGCCAGAGGCCCCTGACACTACTGGACACAGCTGCTGCCTGACTGACTGTGGTGCTCACCCAGCCACGGAGCCAGCAGGCCTATCAGTGATGTCTACTTTTTATATAATTCTTCTCCCGGGCCACTTGTAGATTTAAGAGAGCCGGAAAAGTCCATTTTTTAATCCAGTAGCAGAAGTTTGTCCAGATGCTACTTGGGATGCAGGAAACCTTCAGGAAGACTAAACTTTTTGAGCCTTGTTAGAGCTCCAGCTTGAATCTATAAGATTAAAGATGCTAGTTTGGACTCTGAAGCCTCCCCAGGGGGTTCCCTCCCTTTCCCTGCCAGCGGAGTAGGGCCAACCATGTCCAGCAAGCCCCCCGTCCGAGGGATAAGTGGGCAGCCTCAGCCTGCTGAGGCCCTGCCAACACTTCTTCAACCCACGTTACGGATGGGGAGGCTCGGGGGGGTAGGGGGTGGTCTAGCCATTGTCCCTGTGCTGTGGCTTGCAAAGCTCCAGTGTGTGCACTTAAGACTGGCTGCCATCTAGCTGTCCCTTGGAGTCCCCTGGCACCCTTACCGTGGGGGTGCTGTATGCCCGGAAGGTCCTCATGCGGGTGACAGATGAGAGCAGCCTCAGGTCCTGAGGGTTGGGTGAGATGTGCGACTGGTGGGGCATAAGGCCTAGGTGCCCCGGCTGGTGCATTGTGACTGTAGATGGCGGCTGTAGGACAGATGCTACCTGGGGTAGCTGGTTGTGGGGCCAGCTGTGGAGAGGGGCCTGCCGTCATCACCTCCATCTCCCAAAAAAGGAGGCTGAGGTTCTTAGAGGCCTTGGAGAGCCAGGCTCCTGGGCCAGGGCCAGCCGAGAACAGCTCCCGTACGGATCCCTTGGCTGCCTCTCCTGAGGCCAAGTCAGTCACCATCTTACCTCCTCTTGGTGGGGCTGTGGCGCTGGCGTTTTGGGTGGAGGTACACAGCCATGTGGGCTGGTACAGCGGAGTGGAGCAGGGCCAGCAGTTGCTGCAGCAGCTCCTTGTGCTGCAGCTGGAAACCCAGGTCCAGGTCGCTGTTCTCTTGGTCTGTTTTCATCTGCCAGCGGGGGTGGGGTAGGGCCCTTAGTATCCCCGGTGGCACCCACCTATGGGATGCTCCCAGTGCCTGTGCTCGGGGTGGAATAGTCATTCCCCAAGTGGGGAGAATGAGGCCTGAAGCCTGCCAGAACCGCGGGAGAGGAATTCAGCTTTCTTGAGACCTTCACAAGGTCTCTAATCCAGGTCAGAAAAGGACAGACTACCCAGAGTATCTCAGAGAAGACGAGTCTGAGCTGGCCCCTACCCAGCCTCCTCCAGGCAGCCGGGGTCGCAGAGCAGCTTCTGGCCTGGTCCCTCCCTCCCCGCAGCTGCCCCCCCTTGCTTACCTGCAGAATGCTCTGTAGGAAGTAGGTGGCCCGGGCCAGGACCATGTCCTGGCTGGTCTGAACCTTCTGCTTCTCCGTAAGCTCCTGCTGCAGCCGCTGCACCTTGGCCTGCTGTTGCTCCAGCTGCTGGCTCAGCTGGTCTCTCTGGCTCCTAGTTGGGGGCAGGATGAGTCAATAGCTACCCCCTGTCCCTAGGTTGCAGCTTGCATGCCTTGGGCCCTGCTATTTCTCTCCAGTCTACCCAAACCTAGGTCTCAACCTGTCTAACAGATGACGCTCTGTGGCCCCTCTAGAGAGGGGCCGGCACAGGCCTGGCCCACGTGACCAAAGAGGGCTATGCCAAGCCTGGCCCCAGCTGCCTGCCGTCCCCAGGCGCACCGCAGTGCCTGGCTGTCTGCCTGCAGCTGCAGGACGCTCTCCTCCAGGCTGCTCCGGAGGCCGCGCAGGTGCTTGGCCTCTGCCACGACCTGTAGCTGCTCACGGCACTTCTCGGTCAGCATGAAGATGACCTGTAGGGGTAGACAGGTGGCTGTGCCAAGCACATGGGAACCCAAGTCACCTTGACCCCAGTACCAGGCATGGATGGTGCTTGCCCCCATGTACAGGGAAATCGGCACAGCCTCTAAACCACAGCTGGGTGAAGGCAGCCTTGGCTTCATGTTACGGGGGATTTAAAGCAAATACAGGAAGTTCAGGGCTGGGCCTGGTCCTGCAAGTGCCCCCAGGGGGCTGTTTCCTCCCTGTGCGGCCCTCCCCTGTACTTGGCTCTAACCCCGGGGTGATCCCTCCCTCCTGTGAAGAAAGCCCTGGGAGGAGGTGGAGCAGGCTCACCTTTTTGTGGCTGTTGCTTTTCCTGGCCAGGACATCCTGTGTGCTCTCCAGGAGACTGAGCTGCTCCTGCAGCTCGTCCTGGCTGGTCCTAAGCCGCTCGTTCTCCCGCAGCAGCTTCAGGCCTTGCTGGGACACCCTGGCCAGCTGCAGGGTCACACTGCTGTTCTCCGTGATGGCCTGCTTTGTTGTCCCCCACATCTGGTCAGCGGCCATCTTCTGGAACTCAGAGGCCACTAGGTTCACGCGCTGGATGATCTCCTTCCTCAGTCTGCTCAGGGTGGTGGGGAGGGTGGTGGGTCAGGCGGAAGGGCACGTGCCTGTGCTCCTTTGGAGTGTCCTGGAGCATCCAGGCTATTAAACACCTCCAGGCTTGGTTGGGCTGGAGGCTTTAAAAAGTGTCCAGCCTCTTAGCTTGCTTGGGAAACACTGAATGAAAAGGAATTGTCATGGCCCTCATGGAAAATATACGATATAGTTAATATATTTAAGTAACAAAACTTTGCTTTTAATGTTTTATTATAACATTTAAAAGCAAGTGGGCAAGCTGGGTATGGTGATGCACACTGTAATCTCAGCACCCTGAGAGGCTGTGCAATTTAGTGCCTTAGCAAGACGCTGTGTCAAAAGAGTCAAAATTAGCTGAGGATGTAGCCCAGTGGGAAGGCTGGGTTTGGTCCCCAGTACTGCACACCTACACACTCAGGGACAGCAAATGGCCTATGGGCTTCAGGGTGGACACATCTACCACACCCTCTAGACCTTTGGAATTTAAACACTGTGACTTATTACCGCTAGACAGTCTAAGTCAAGCCAGGCCCAGTGGTACAGGCCAGTAATCCCAGAACTCAGGGAAGCTGAGACAGGAGGATCTCAAGTTAGAGCCCAGCCTGGGCCTAAGCAATTTTGTGAAAGCCTGTCTCAAAAAACTAAGGGCTGGAAGAATGGCACGGGGCAAGGAGCTTGACCCTGAGTTCGACTCCCCATCACCATGTAAAGCTGGGTGTGGTAGTACGTGCCT